>CAUYSK010015925.1:0-27800 GCA_963575035.1 Avahi laniger | reverse complement strand
TATAAGTATGAAAAGCATGTAAATTGGATTGCATGAAAGACTTTTCATGAACGGTAAAAAATCTGAAATGAAAGAATGATAACCGTGTCAAACTAACTTGGTTTTGTATTTTGTGATTGGCTTTTTCTGAAACATCAACCTTCCCTATAAATTATTTTTTTTCTGTTTTGTAATGTGTACATGTTTGAATCCCTCAAAAACTAAAGTTATAACATTGCCTTAGTAGCTTCCAGAAGTCAGTTATGTAGCTGACTGGGTAGGGATCAGAACACAATAGTTTTGCCTTCAGTAAGTCATTATTGTATCTTGAAGCAAAACTCTAAGGTGATCAAATATTTTCTGTGTCCCCAACATTTCATTTTTGTTCTTCTCGTTTTCCTTCTATTTCCCTCTTTTCTCTAGAGATCATTTGGAATGAAAAATGCTTGTTCTGTCCTCTTAAGCCTGGAAGGGAATAAATTTGATAAATAAGTTCACAATCAAATATTGATTTTTATCCCTCCTTGAACATTTAAAATGAAGACATTGCAGGAATTAATGGAATATAATTTGATTCAAGTACCAGGAATCTTTCTACTTCTTCAGAATGTTTTGGTGGTTTTTGTCAATGTTTAACAACAAGGTGCACATTAGAACCATCTGGAGATATTTTTTAAAATACCAACACCCAAGTCCCATTCCCAGAGACGCTGGTTCATTTGGTACATTCTAAGAACCTTGTAAATGACATAATCAAAACTTTTCCCTATTTGAAAAGGCTCAGAGCCAAATTTGTGGCCTTTCTCTAATAAATGTGCCGGGTCACACTGCTGCCATTTCAGCTCAAATTCTCGTTTCTAATTTCTTTTCACTTTCCCTATCTTCAAGTTCCCTGCCTTGATTTCTTTATTTTGTACTATCCTGGTTTGCTTAGTAAACTGTCTAAAAATTCATTCTAAGACAAAATATCAATAAATGAACAATTGAAGAAGAAGCAGCACAGCTTAATGCAAATAAGGTACATGACAGGAGAAAAAAATGTCAGAGCTCTTTGGAGCTTTTTAAATCACACATTTCTTGACATTCCTATCCTAGCAGATGACTCTCAGCAGTTCAAGTTTATTTTCTATGTGTCTGATACTAAGCTAAGTTCTTAGCTAAGCTAAGCTCTTTCCTAGTTTTGAAAATTGCATTGATCTTGCAGACCACAAGAGGTCTATCAGTCCATATCAGGTCTTTGACAAGAGTTGTTAATATAATCATGATGATTCTGAGAATTTTCAATATTCTGAATTGGCTCCTAACAAGCCAAGACGTATTAAAATATGTTTAATTGTGGTATAAATGAATTTGTAGTTGTTAAAAATGTTGTGCAAATTGGTATAATTTATGGGTGGTGGTAGAAATAGCAACAACAATAAAAATACTACTGGTAGTAATAATATTAATAGTAATGTGTGTCAGAATCCTTTTATCTTCACACAATAATCCTATAACAAGTACTATGATTATGCCCATTTTACAGACAAGGAAACTGAGCCCCTCCCATCCTCCAAATAAACACTCTTTAAGAATTCCAGTGCCTGAGACATACACCCACACTAATTAAATCAGATCTTCTGGGAATACTATAGAACGTTCAGGAAACAGTAATTTTTAAAATTTCCTAGGTGATTCCAACATTCAGGCAAGTTTGAGAATCAGTGTTTTTGAATACTAAATACATAGACTATCTTAGCTTAGTCTCCCATAGAAAGACCTGTAAATTATGCTTTGAGCTTATATTGGGGATCTATATTTTTAAAAAGTTACATAAAATATACCCCTGCATTTGCTGAAAAACCCTTATATGGCTCAATATTGCCTGTATCATACATCACATGCTAATTTCTTTTTTATAATTTGTTACTTTAGGAAGAATTTCTTTTTAAAAATTATTGTTCTTTCCTCTATCAGATTTGGAGAATTATATCACCTATCATGTCTTCTTTCTCTGCTTTAACTTCCAGGAAGCTCACAGTTAAGCTAACATTTTGGTTACAGAACTAATCCAAATAGAGTATTAGGATTAATATATATTTTAATTCTTTAATTCTACTTTAATTCTTAGCTTGAATTTCTGTTTATTTATTTTTTAAGTTAGAACTATGTTCTCTGTAAAGTAAGTTTTTTAAAGCAAATGGGACCAAATACAGAAAGAGTCTGAGTGCCCAGAATGACATAAAATTTTTATAAATCCTTACCTGAGATAATTCAGCTTCCAGATTATTCTATTTATTTTCAAGGAGAAGCACAGGAAGATTAGACTAATTAGGCATTATGGACTGGTGACTGTTAATGACAGTCAAAATGTCTCAACAAGCATATTATATTATAGTGTTAGACTAAAATACAGACATAGCTATATAAAATAAACAATAAATTATATAGCATTTAAAATGTTTATATTTGCCTTTAGTGATTCCACCCTTTTGCTTCTTGACCTCTTCTCTCTGTTTCTCTTCTTTGTTATTCTTAATTATGTCAGCATTATCCTCTAATCCTTCCTTTGGAAGTGTTTTGGGCAAAAAGAAGAAAGGAATGGCAGTGAGCACATTCACTCCTGCACAAATCAAAAAGCCAAACCACCATGCACCAACCCAACGAGTATCAGTGGGAGCTATGGTCAGTTCATCTGTAAAGAAATATATGCATTTTTATTAGCTCAAATCATTATTTCCTGTACAAACAGTAGAAAATTATTAAAGTTATAATTCTCAAGCCTATCCAAGTATGAAATTTGCATATAATTCAAACATCCATAAAATTTGGCAATATGTGGAGTTACAGTATTGTCTAGTAATAAATTAGTTTGATTATCAGTCCTAACTTGTAAGGAATTTAAAAATAGGTACTTACTAAATAACTAAAATGTCTGTTTAGTTATCCACAAATGATTGCTTGATTAAAAGAAATTGAAACCACTGTGTTTAAAGCTTTTGAAACCAAGAAATATAGCAGAGGTGCAGTAGTAGAAAGAGCTTGGATTTGGAATCAGATCAGCATTTTATCTTGCTCTACTCCTTCCTGGTTTGAAGTATTTGAAAAGTTATTTAAACTCTTCCATCTCAGTTTGCTCACTTGTGAAATGGAGATAATCTATTTAACTGACGGTCAAGTAAGGTAGTGATTACTGTGATATTAATAACATCAGAGATGCTTTGCATACTCTCAATACTGAATAAATAGATTTTACTGATTACCTGTGTTCACAGATCCAGTGTCTACATAAACACTTGTGCAGAACGATGCTAACAAGAGTCCAATCAAAGGGCCAATGATAGCTCCTGTTTCTATAAATCCTAAAAATAAACAAAAATATAAAGTTACACCATAGTTATATACCCATATAAAGAGTTCTGGGTCCATGAAAAGCCTGAAGATTGAATTGTTTTTGCTTTAGATATTCAATTTTATATATATATTAGCAACATTTGTTTCTGTAAGTGTTGAAAAAGAAGCCTCGGAATTTAAAGACACTTTCTCTAGGCCTCCAAATTCTTTTTCATGTTGGGTCACAGGTAAAGATTTTTGTAGCATATTATGATGAATTTCTTGTAGCACGTTCCTCAGAAGAGTTCCTCTCTCAAATCTGCATCTTGAAGCTTCCTTCTGGCTGTCCCCTCATAATTGTGATACTTCTCTTCGGTTTTATCATGATCTCCTTTCTTATCTTCCCCATTCTTATTTTCCATTTCCATCAGTACTCTCTGTCCCTGCTTGAATTCTTACTCATTGGAACTTTGTCATCAGCTGCCTCATGACTTGTCTACAATTCAGAATCTATGCTAGGCTCTCCCCGCTCACTGAAAATCCATACACAAACATTTTCAACTTTCTTCACACACACTTCAGGTATATAATACCCATAAGTATGTAGTTATTTATTTACTACCCTTACATGGCCCGTGTCTCATTCATCTTAATACACGCAGAGATTATCACAGTTATTTTTTATATTATACACTCTAGTGTTTGTGGAATAAGGAAATGCATATTATAACAAAGTGTTTGTTAATTTATTGTAGGATAGTGTTTGCATTTTTTCAATATAAATATGTGAAGGGATTTGAAAATACTGAATAGAAAAACACTGAAAACGATTATTATAAAATCAGCTTGTCAGCAAAAAGTGCCAAGAGTTATTTGGGGTAATGATTCCTAAATATTTTAATCTACCTTGATTATGTGTAAGTCTATTCCTGTCTTCTCTCACCCTCTTCAACTTTTCTGGTTTTTAAAGGATATGTCTTTATTGATAGGAAAATTACCCTACATTCAAAGTTATGAGTTTACGACCAATTATGGATAGAATAACTAAAGGATATAAGCAGGTCATACATAATAAATTAAGAATACTTAGGATATTGGAAGACAACATAAGAAGGTGTGTCTTGGTTAGCTATTGTGCCAGATGACAAGTGTGGAATTAAAAAAGATAATTTCAAAAAACGTAACCGGGCCGGGCACGGTGGCTCACGCCTGTAATCCTAGCACTCTGGGAGGCCAAAGCGGAAGGATCGTTTGACCTGAGGAGTTAGAGACCAGCCTGAGCAAGAGCGAAACTTCATCTCTACTAAAAATAGAAAGAAATTCACTGGACAACTAAAAATATATAGAAAAAATTAGCAGGGCATGGTGGCACATGCCTGTAGTCCCAGCTACTCGGGAGGCTGAGGCAGAAGGATTGCTTGAGCCCAGGAGTTTAAGGTTGCTGTGAGCTAGGCTGATGCCATGGCACTCTAGCCTGGGCAACAGAGTGAGACTCTGTCTCAAAAAAAAAAAGATGTAACCAGCCAGATGCAGTGGCTCATGACCGTAGTCCTAGCTATTCAAGAGGCTGAGCCAGGAGGATCTCTTGGGCCCAGGAGTTTGAGGTTGCAGTGAGCTTTGATCAGGCCACTGCACTTTCACCCAGGTGACAGGGTGAGAGAGTGAGATCCTGTCTCAGAAAAGAAAAGAAAAGAAAAGAAAAAAAAGACAGAAAAGAAACATAACCAAAAAGATGAAGACAGATATTTGTGAAAATATGAAGAAGTCTGAGGAGTATGGAGTGATTGTGAAGAAGAGAAACTATACAGAAACTAAAGAACTAAATAGGGTGCAGAGCCATGAGTAATAAATCCATGGAGAGATAAGATTTAATAAATGAGGAGTCTGTATGTGTCATGAGCATAGTAGAGAAGATATGATTAAAAAATGTTTGAGAAAAATTATACTTCAAGAATGTTTATAAGAAATTGATAAAAGAAAATACTAAAGATAAAATGACCAATAAAAAAAGTTATAATAACCTACAGATGAAGTAATGAGGACCTAAACAAAAACAGAGGTAGTGAAAATAGTGAAAAAGATCTTGAATACAAGAGACATTTTAGAGAAAACATCAGTAAATCTGGTAACAGATTAGATACACAATGGTGTTGAGGAAGGAGTCAAAGAAAACTCCAGGGGCACTAGATTTGTGGTATTTCCAATAGCAGAAAGCAGATTTAACAGAGTGGCTCATTTGCAGTTGGCATATAACTGCTCCATTCAGCAAACTTTTAATGATGATCAACTGTGCCAAGGCACTCTGCCGTCATCATTCTGAAAATCACTAAGAATAAAAATAAATAACTAATTTCTACCCTGAAGGAACTTACTACCCTGAAAAGGAGTTAAGGCAGATTTTCAAACTTACCAATATATAGAGGAGAGTTTTCAGATTTGGCAAAATCTTCTATATAGCTAATACCCAAAGGCATGATGGGAGTTTCACCCATTCCACGTATAATATTTCCCACTAGTACATACACCCACATTAATGATTTCACTTCCTTCGTACACTCTACATTAAAACAAACAAACAAAAAAAGACATTGCATTAATGTTTTCATAGTAGAGTGTTAGTGATACTTAATTCTAAGTTTTCTGTAGAAATTTCACAGTTCTTATGTGACCATGGTACCTTGTCAATGATTTGTATTACTACACCAGCAGTGAATCATTGGGCCATCCCTATTGCATTTTCTGACAGAGCACGTAGGTCTGGACAACTATAATAAGTGTTATGCTGGAGCCAGTTCTTACTAGGCTGGGAGAGATGAGTATACATTCCTCTTCCCAAGTCAGTGTTTAGTGACAACTCATTGGTAGTTTTATGTGAGTATTACACCACAGAAATTGGCAAACATCAAAAAATCAAGTCTTTTTATTTCTCCCAGAGATTCAGTTTACCAGTAACCACTGGACCCAGTTGACGTATACAAGTGCTAACCAATTCTTACACAACTTTGGGAAGAGGAAAAAAAAAAAATCATACAAATATCTCTCCCTGGAATTGATACTATATTTATAAGATTTAAACAAGAGTCTCACTAGTGTTTGAATTCTCTAAAACTCTAATTACTTTATAAAAACTAAAAATATTCAGCTGGGTAGTAATCATATTTTCTCCGTAAAGTCTATAGTATACTGTGACCACCAAATAACTTTCAATAAAGAAATCCAACCCCAATCTTTGGAGCAACGTTGCTTAGTAGAATAACAAAAACTGGGTCAAAGGTAATTGAAAGTGGGAAAAATAAAGAGATTTCTGAAGACTTTTATCTACTCCTTTTTCATTTATGTCCTAAGCCAAAATTGCTGGTAAGCTCTGTGGAATTCTGTTTTCAGGGAGGTGAAGGACAATGTATTCTTATCTCGTCTAAACTGGCCAGGTGCCACCCAAGAGGGTCCTGAGCATATCTGGGTCCATGAATTTCTTATGAGGTCTATCTCTCAATCATTCCAAGTTCAGAAAATCATACTCTCCATTTCTGGCTATTCAGATTTTTTTGTGTGATGAGTACAATGATTTGCTTCTAGAGATCAGAGGCAAACTGTAGGCCTAGTCTAGGGCAAAACTGCAAATATCCGGTGATGAAAGTATCAGTGCACCTTCCCGGAGATATACCAGAATAAGAAGGTTTTAATATATCCACCATGATGAAGACTAGCACCTGGATCAGTCTTTGGCAAAAGCCAGCTCAAAAAGAGAACACAGGCCACTGTCGATGTCACGGTGTCCCTTTGTTTCCTGGGAGGGTTCTTTGGCTTAGAGCTTCTGAGACAGCTATTTTTCAACTCTTTGAAACTATTTTGGTTCCCTCTGATTCAACAGTAGCAGTGAAATTCCCAGTCTTGGAGTCTACTGCAACTTCCAGTGACATGAATTCATCAGAGGAGGCGAAGTTCTGGGCTGAGGTAAGTGTGCAGAGTCACCTCCAGATTGGGTATCAGCGGAAGATTCTACAGGTTCCTTAGCACATGAAGGGGCAGGCGCCAGTATGTTGGTACCTGGGCCTACAGGAAGCTAGAAGCAGCATCACTATTGCGTTGGGTTGTAAAGTAGTATTTCCAGTAAAGAGGAAAAAGGGAGCAGAAAGACCAGTTCCTAGTTCAGTAGAAAGAGAGTAGAGTAATTCAGAATTACAGCATACTTGTCTACTTTCTGCTTTCCCTGCTATAGAAGATCAGTGATATAGCACAAATCCCTTGAACTCTGTTTCTGTCTCTATTTCCTATTTACATAATCATATAGACTAAATCTATGCTTCTAAGACATTTTCCTCTGGGATCAACTCTACAGTGGTCCTTGGGTAGATGTCTTTGACTCATTTTTAAGTAACCATTTTAATAAATAGAAAAGGCAGTCTTACTAAATACATTTGAATATAAGATAAATGACATTCTGTATTATTAATCATTCCTGTTCACCCCTGTGAGCCCTTCCAAAATTCCTGAAGAGAGAAAATATCTTTCATTCATCACTTTACTCACTTAACCAAATGCAATATCTCATTCAAAGCCCTTCAGCAGAAAGTGTTCAGTTACAAATTCACTGAAACAGAAAACAATAAAATGAAGTAGATAACCTGATGGATCATGTGTTGGTCTTAAAATCTGGGTTCCATTTTCCACACACAAGAAACTGTTGGAGGACAAGTTGCCTGAAACTGAAACTGTAGATTCATATTCATATCTGTATGAACACAAGGAAAACATGTTTATGTTAAGAAGCGAATGAGGAAAATGTGGGCAATGTATAGATTATTGACTCCTGCTTCCTTTAAGCTACAACGTCCAAATCCAACAAAAATGTCTTTTCATTTTTGCCATTCTAATTCTCATATATTATCATCATCAGAAGAACTTGCTGTTCATTATAAATGTGTAATCCTTTCATAGTTAGCTTTCAATAATCTATCTGTGGGTGATCTACTTTTAGACTATCTAACATCAACCTTCTGTGATTTTTAGGTGATCATTTCCTGGAAATCATTACTATGGGATAAGAAACAAAACCAAGAAAAATAAGAGATTCAATAAAGTGCAATCAAGAACATAAAGGCTTTAGGGGGAAAAACAACAAAACAAGTCTTCAACTTTGGATTTGTTCATAAGAGGCATAACCCTTACTTTCTGAGAATCCAAACAATAATTCTTTCATGTGTTTCATTAAGCCCTAAGAAAAATGAAATATTTGCCCTCTCCTAATGAGAGAGGCCTTGGGAGAATCTCAATCACAATGACAGCATAATGTAGTGACTTTTTCTCTTCTTGTAAGAACAAAAGGATTAATAGAATACAATCATTTAACGTAGGCAAATTACAAAAAGGAAATCCACATGTCCTTTCTCAGAAAATAAATTATATGCTGCAAGAATGGAGGAAAACATGTCCAGCTAAGTCTCTCTTTGTTAGAAATTATGGCAGATTGCTTTCTATGTTTCTATTCGATAAGAAAAAGCCAGAAGAAAACTTGCCCTTCTGAGGTCCACATGAACTAAAGAGTGTTATATTCGGATGCCACCAACAGTCCTAATTTCTATGCTATAGGACATAATAAAAAGTGTAAATACCCTAGGACAATTGCCCAGTGATGCTTACAGAGCTTGGCTGTGAACTGTGGACAAAGGCTGCTGTCTCCATACTTGTGGTCCCGTGAGACAAGACAGCCTCAAAGAAATAACACCTTTGGCAGATGGTGCAAAGAATTGTAAATAATAACTAAATATTACTTGATATTGTCTTGAATAAGATAGGACATAAAAGTAAAAACTCCTTGCCTAGAAACTCTTGATTCCTTCAAAAGTACCCAAAAGGATAAAATATCATTTGTTCATTTAATTTATCCACTTAAAATCCAATAACTCCTTTAAAATCCATTCATTCTGAAAACACCAGCAAAATGACAAGGAATGGATTTTAAAACAGAGAGAGAGGAAAGACATAATTCCACAAAAGTAAAGGGAATGGGATATTTGAGAAGTGAGAGTTCATGAAGATTTTGAGAATGGGAAAGTAGATAAGTGAGTCATCACGAAATCCTGTCTTACGAGGAACACGACCATAAGTGCCTGCAAGGGAGCAACCGAGTACATGCCACTCATCACTGGAAAGTTTTCAGCAAGATACTTGTAAGTGCAAAAGTGGACAAGGTCCACAAAACAGAAGAGTTTAAACGCTTCGGTTAAAGAATGTTTAAGAAACAGGTAGACTCCCAGAGGCATCCCTTGCCACCCCAAATGAGAATGCTCATTGACTCTAGGGTCCGGAGAAGCACATTGAGGATAGGGAGGCCACACTAAAAATTGGGGGTATTAAGTTAAAGAAAAGCCAGCGAGATTGCCACTTCCACCTGGCTGGTAGCCAAGGTTCTACCTTCCAGGTAACAGATTGGAGAATCTCTGCCAAGGATAACTAACAGGTTATATGCAGTCCTGAACCATCTATGAAACAGCCAGTCCCTGCACAATCACGCTACAAAGAATCCTCCATTAACCAAACACTATGCATGTATCCAGAACTTCCAATTAGCTTGTTGTTGTTATTCCTTCCTATTAAACATGAATAGATAACCAAGGACTACTAGATATGAGAAGAGCCTATAACAGTAAAGACAAACAAAAAATTGTACATTTGGAGGAGCCAGAGACAAAAAAGACAGATGAAGAAAATTTAAATGAGAATAGACATTGCATTCTTGAAAGAATAATGAGATGTTCCTTTAAAAGATTCAAGGAACAAAAGTCCCTGGGAATTCAAAATACGATCGCATAAGCTAGAAAGCCATTCAAAGGTCTGGAAGATAAAGTTAAATCTCCCAGAAAGTACCAAGAAGATAAGAAGATGGAAAATTAGACACAAAGATGAGAAAAACATAGCTTAATCCAGGATGCCCAATATTCAAGAAGTAGAAGTTCTAGAAAGAGAAAACAGTGAGGTAAGAAGAGATGTGAGGAAGACATTATCAAAGAAATACACAAATAACTTTTCAAATGTCCAGATTGAAGGCATCTAGCACAATGGAGAAGAAGTATTTACATCAAAATAATTATTATAAATTTTGGACTCTGAAGTTTAAAATAAAATCCCAGTAGTTCCTAGAGAAAGGTAACTGACCACAGGGTTTAAAATGACATAGGATTCTCAATAATGACATTTGAATCTAGACAACATTGGAAAAACGTCTTCAAAATCCCTAGGGAAAACATTTCTAATCTAGAAATTCATCCTAGACAAACTATCAATCAAGTGTGGGAGTAGAATAAGAATATTTTCAGATGTACAAAGTCTTAAATTTTATACTTCCCTTGCACACTTTCTCAGAAAGCTATTAGAATATTTTCTCCACAAAAAGGATTGAGGGGCTGGGCACAGTGGCTCACGCCTGTCATCCTAGCACTTTGAGAGGCCAAGGCAGGAAGATCGCTTGAGGACAGGAGTTTGAGACCAGCCTGGGCAACATAGTGAGACCCCATCTCTACAAAAAAAGAAAAAAGAAGTGAGAGTAAAAAGGAAAGAAAAAGATATGACACCCTGGAAATGAGTAACTGAACTCAAGAAAGCAGTAAAGCAGATTATCAAAGATGACCATGAGGGAAAATTTCAAGGAAACAGCAATGCAGTAAGCCAAGACAGTTCCCATTTCAAATGCAGGTGGAGAATTGAAGGTGATAGGACAGGTATTTCCAAGACAAAAATGGTATCCTCTGATATGCGTGAGTATATTGGGAGGACATTTACCGTCCCAGTAGAGAATTTTATGATGTATTAGTGAGAAATACAAAAAAGCTAATCAAATTTAAAAGTGAGATAGTTATTAAATCCAGGAAAAATAAAAAGTTATATAAGAAAAGAGTGACAACACCATGGTTTAGTGGTGAAAAATATTTACATAGTCATGCAAACATAAACAATGAACATGATTTTATAGTGGAATTCAATATATATTGTTATACATAACAACAAATTGCAGGCATACCTCAGAGATATTGCAGGTTTGGTCTCAGACCACCATAATAAAGTGAATATTGCAATAAAGCTAATCACATGAATTTTTTTGTTTCCCAGTACATATAAAAGTTATGTTTGCACTATACTGTGGTCTATTAAGAATGCAATAGCATTATGTCTAAAAAATATATACACATTAATTTAAAAATACTTTATTGCTAAAAAATTACTAAGGATCATCTGTCTTCAGTGAGTCATAATCTTTTTGCTGGTGGCTGCTGACTGATCAGGGTGGTGGTTGCAGAAGGCGGAGGAGGCTGTGACAATTTCTTAAGATAGGACATTAATGACATTTGCTGCATCTTCCTTTCACAAAATATTTCTTTGTAGTGCACATGCTGTTTGATAGCATTTTACCCCCAGCAGATCTTATTTCAGAACCGGCGACACTCCTCTCAAGCCCTGCCACTGCTTTATCAACTACGTTTATGTATAAATATTCTGCATTCTTTGTTATCATGTCAGCAACATTCACAGCATCCTCACCAGGAGAAGATTCTATCTCAAGAAACCATTTTCTTTGCTCACCCATGAGAAATACCTCCTCAAGTCTTATCACGAGATTGCAGCAATTCAGTCACATTTTGAGGCTCCACTTCTAATTCTAATTCTCTTGCCATTTCCACCACATCTGCCGTTACTTCCTTCATTGAAGTCTTGAACCCCTCAAAGTCTTTCATAACGGTTGGAATCAACTTCTTCCAAATTCCTGTTAATCGTGATATTTTTAACCTCTTCTCTTAAATCATAAGTATTCTTAATGGCATCTAGAGTGGTGAATACTTTCCAGAAGGTTACCAATTTACTTTACTCAGATCCATCAGAAGAGTCACTAGCTATGGCAACAGGAGTTTTTGAGTGACGAGTGCATTGTCAATGAGCAGTAATATTTTGAAAGGAATCTCTTTTCTGTGCAGTATTTCTCAACAGTGGGCTTCAAATATTCAGTAAACCATGTTATAAACAGATGTGCTGTCATCGAGGCTTTGTTGTTCTTTTTATAGAGCACAGGCAGAGTAGATTGACCATAATTCACAAGGGCTCTAAGATTTTGAAAATGGTAAATGAACATTGGCTTTAACTTAAAGTCATCACCAGCTGTATTAGCACCTAGCAAGAGTCAGCCTGTCCTTCAAGCTTTGAAGCCAGGGATTGACTCCTTTTCTCTAGCTCAAAAACTCCTAGATGTCATCTTCCAACAGAAGGCTGTTTCATGTATTTTGAAAATCTGCTGTTTAGTGCATTCACCTTCATCAATGATCTTAGCTAGATCTTCTGGATAACTTGCTGCCACCTCTACATCAGCACTTGCTACTTCACCTTGAACTTTCATGTTACAGAGATGAGTTATTTCCCTAAACCTCGTGAATCAACCTCTGCTAGCTTCAAACTTTTCTTCTGCAGCTTCCTCACCTCTCTCAGCCTTCATAGAATTGAAGAGAGGTAGAGTCTGGCTCTAGATTGGTCTTTGGCTTAAGGCAGTGTTGTGGCTGCTTTGATCCTCTCTCCAGACCACTCAAACTTTCTCTATATCAGCAATAAGGTTGTTTTGCTTTCTTATCATTCATGTGTTCACTGAAGTAGAATTTTTAATTTTCTTCAAGATTTTTTTCTTCGCATTCACAACGTGGCTAACTGGTGCAAGAGGCCTAACTTTCAGCCTATCTTGGCTTTTGATATGCCTTTCTCACTAAGCTTAATCATTTCTACCTTTTGATTTAAAGTGAGAGACGTGCAACTTGGACACTCAGAGGACATTGTAAGGTTATGAATTGTCATAATTTCTATATATTTGTGTCTCAGGGAATAGGGGGGCCTAAGGAGAAGGAGAGAGATGGGGCAACAGCTGAGCCATTGAGCAGTCAGAACACCCACATTTATGAAGTTCACCGTCTTACATGGGCATGGTTCACGGTACCTCAAAACAACTGCAACAAAAACATCAAAGATTGCTAATCACAGATTACCATAACAAATATAATAATAATGAAGAAGTTTGAGCTATTGCAAAAATTACCAAAATGTGACATAGGGACACAAAGGGAGGACATGCTGTAAGAAACATGGCGCCAATAGACTTGCTTGACACGGGGCTTCCTCAAACCTTTAATTTGTAAAAAAAACACAATATTTATGAAGTGCAATAAAATGAAGTACAACAAAAAAGGGATGCCAGTATTAAAAACGAATAGGATAAACGTTTACTTAGAAATATGGAGGCAAATAGAAGAAAGAGTTAAGAGAGTTGCAAGTGGTCACCCTGGAAAGCAGTGATAAAGGGCAGGGGAGAACTCATTCTCAATACAGACTTTTTAATATTGTATTTTTATAATTTTGTACATAAATCACATTGATAAAAATTAAAATAAAAATCAACCTTCAGACTTGTCCACCTCTTGGAGACCTACAATTAAAGGGAATGTCATTGTTTTTAGAAGTGTCTAAATAGTCCTGCGAAGGGTGTAATCCCAAATTTTGGCTGGTCCTAAGAATCTTTTTATCAAATTCAACTCCATAAAAGAGGTGTCCCAAATCTCTACTGCATAAATTGACAAAATGTGACTATGCAAGTGGAAGTGAGGTCACCAAGAATACAAGACAGACGGGTGGAACAGAATCCACGTCTTCCTTCTCCTATTACAGTGCCCTGTGCTTTTAGTAAGCATTGCTCTGAGAGAGGAAAAAGCACAGGCTTCATTTCTCTACAGGTGAAACTGGAACCTAAAAAATCGTCAAAAACTGGAATACTTACCGGTTCATGAGGAAATGAGGTAGCGATTGTAAGAAACACCCTAAGCCCATAACCACACATCCGACACCAATCATTATAGGTCTGTGCAGTTTGTTCCCAAAATAACTCACAAATATAATCAACAAAAGATTTCCTAGGAAAAAAATTGAGAATATTCATTTCAATAAGTATGAACAAAGTCTTAATTAACAGCCTCACTTCATCATTTATACTCTAGCATTCATTGTACAGTAACTATCTTAAATACTGAGATTTGTGCTTGGATTGCATTAAACAAATGACTAAGACACAACCCCTGCCCTTAATAAGAGCTCTGTTTGCGACATAGACAGATACATAAACAGGTATCTGTGGAACACCAACATATAAAGAGGAAGAGAAGCCAGTGAAAGGGATTAAAGAATGGTTCTAGGAAATTTTAAGGGCTCTGTTTGTGATTATCCAGACTTGGAAAGTGAGGTGCAAAAGCAGGGGTCAGCCTGCATGTAACCTCTGACCTTTCTCTCTATGCATGTTCCACAGAACACTATAATGTTCCCCTATGCTCAGAAAGAGAAGTGAAAGTCAAATTCAGATAGATCCATGTTTTGTAACTCATTATTCAAAGAAAACTTTATATTGATCAATATGACCAAGCCAGAGATCTATTTTTACTTCTACTTCTTTTCTTAGATTAGATAATACATTTAATTAAAAAAAAAGAGTACTAAATGCCCACTTCTCCTACTGGGTGCTTCATTAAGTCTGGATTTGAGAAGTAAAAAAGTCAATGAAAAATTTATCCCCGTGTCTTAGGATAAAGCTTTAGGATAAAGAAATAATATGAAGTGGCCCCATTCTGATGTTCAGTGCCTTGAAGAGTATGGAGTAAAGAGTTGAAAAAAAACAAATATGTAAGTTCTTTGCAAACCATACATTTTTTAATTAAATAAATAATATCTACCCTGCTCTTACTATATATAAAAGGAAAGCCTCTATAATGAGCTCAAGGATTATAAAAATTTCAAAAGCTTTCTTCCTCTAGGAGTTAATAATTTTGAAAGCAGTGTTATACATTTTGAAGACTTTTCTTTCAATCTGTTTCTCTCTAGTCTGCCTTGTATTTGAAGAGATGTCAACCTGCACATTATTTTATATGGAGAGTGCCCTACCTCTATGACCACATCAGCCACATTGGCCCCTCTAGATTCCTAAAATCCCATCATACAGGCCATGATGTTGAAAGTAGTGTCTCCAGAGGCCATCATTTGAAATCCTTATCTATTTTTGAGAGGGGGGAAAAAAGGAAGAACATTCCTTCTTCACACAAGAGTGAGTTCACCTTTTCAATTGCCTTGGTCTGTTAGTAAAATAATCACCATGAGAGAGGATGGAAAAAGACAGGCAAATTTTTGTCAAGGATATGGACAATGTTGCCTATAAAAGTGACTGGGAAAAGTAAGCCAACTGATACTTTATTGGCATCTTGAAATTATCCTTCCGTTCCCCCTCAACATTATTTCAGATCTTCATCATTCTCCTCCAGCCACAAAGCACCACCCACTAGCAGTAGAAATAATTAATATTTTCTACTTTATCAAGACATTCCAGGCAATCAAATATGATAACTGACCATTGTGTCTGTGTTTTCCATCCAATGGTTTTGCCATTTTCCTTCAGTTCCAGAGGTCTTGGTGTCCATTTGACCATCCAATGCCAAACACACCAGGTGGGCACTGCTGGTCTCTCCAGCAACTTACTCCAGTAATTAAAATCTCCCATAAAAATTTTAATACTCTGCCTCTCTACTGAACTTGAGTCTACAGATATTCTCTAGTTTCTCTCCAAACTTCCCAGAACATTTCTCTATTTCCACACATTCCACTTTTCTCCCCTCTGATTCTCTCCTGAAGTCACTGCTATCTCCACTACTTTCTAGCTTCTAAATTTGCTAAAACTTAAAGTGCCCTGGCAAAAATCATCAATTATCTTCATATTATAAAACCTAAGGAATAGTTTTTCATCTTCATCTAATTGGATATTTCCAATGCTTTTGACGCTGTTGTACATTCTTTTTTTTTTTTTTTTTTTTGGAAATTTCTCCTCCCTTGGCTCCTGTAATACTATTCTCTCATGGTTCCCCTCATTTCTCTGACCATCCTTCTCTTAACACTTTCTTGGACTCCTTTCCTTCCATCTGTGCCTTAAACATTGGTGTACCTCAAGGATGCATTGTTTGTCTATTGTATTTATCACTCTATAACCCCTCCCTGAATAACTTCGTCTACTCTTTTTAGTTTTAACAAATACCTACTTACTCACTAATCAATAGCTCCAGCCCAGACAGTTCCCCAATGCATGAGACTCACATACCTGCAATGTGGACATATGATTTTGTGATCAACTGTCATGAACAGAAGTTACAGATATTTGCAGATGACATTACAGTTGTTGCAAATACCTCAAAATATTGACACTTAATAATTACTTGAAAATTAATGCTAGATCTTAATATGCTGACAAAAAGCACAAATATTGCTATATTACAAGTTGCTTTAATATTTTGAAAATGTTATTTCAATATAATTAGTTTCCTTTGTACCCACATAGTTTTTATTTTATGAAATTAAAATTATTATTCTGAGATCATATAGCATCGGATTGCTAAAGGGGTCCTTGGCACAGAAAGATTAATAACCCTTCCAATCCTTAGTGACTCTTCCTCACCTAGACAATAAAAATCAACTCCATGGGAAGCACACAAAGCTCTCCATTGCTCATTTCTCACCCCTGCCCATTTTTCTAGGCTCATATCTTAATAATTTCTACCTTCATCTGGGCTGGCCAATAATATTGAGCTGAATGTTGCTCCCCTCACAAGCTACTATGGTGCCTCCCTCTTATACTTCTTCTTCTATTAAAATTCCCTTCACACTTCCCTAACCTCATTTCTTCACCTGGAAAATTTTTACTCATCCTTTAAGAGCCCATCTCCGCTAAGTGAGGTTGTGCCCCCTTTTATGTTCCTGTAGGACCTTGTATATATCAATGCCACCACACTTACTGCATTAAATTAAAGTTATTGTTTGCATCTATACCCTCCATTAGACTGTGAACTGAGTCTATTAAAAGACAATATAATCACATATAATATAAGTTAGTTCTGACTCCATCGCCAGAATCTAGCACACAGGTGGGACACAGTGAGATCTGAGGGAGCTAAACACTGGGAGACAGGTTCAAGCATCATCTGTTTCAGTTTTGCCTCTCCTCAATCCTGATTTTTATTTCAAATATTGCTTAAATATATTGAAAGCAATTTTCATTTTGAAGAAAACAAAATAAATAAAACTTAGAAAGGAGTGGCATTCATATTTCCATGTAGATGTGTTCACAAAAGAAATCTTTCCCTCCCTCTGTCCTCACATATTCCAAGTTATCCAGAAAAATCAGAACCTAAGAATAGACCCTGTCCTTCCCTAGAAGCTGCTTCTGAAATAAATTCAGAAAGACATGAAAGCAATTTCTTCTTCCCTCTGCACTCAGAAAAGAGAATCGTCAACTTCCCAGACACAACAGAAGAAAAATGTTTGCATTTCCATTTGTAAAACAGATTCCTTTGGTCTCCCATGGTATCTTCTCAATATAAAGATAGAGCCCTTAGTTTCCCTTAGGGTTATCAAATGATAGATTTAAATATAAATAAATACTCTGCTACCTGTGCTAGGTAACCAAGAAATGACTAGACCAAAAGGACCATAGTGGATATGTGGCCACATTTTGGTGTTATTATGAGGTAACATTTAAATGAATTATTTCTAAGCATATTCCAAGCATAGCCAAGCTATTCAATCAGTTTTAGAAAACATGTAACTCACTCAGATTAAAAGACTTAAAATAACAAATAAAGAGAATAAAATTCAGACTAACTCCATATATAAAATGAAATATAAAAGGAGAACGAAACAATAATTTATTACCAATCTCAAAGCTTCCATTAATAAATCCAACTAGAGACGTTGGGATGTTGAATTGTCTCTCTATTTGTGTGAGCATGGAATTCATATAAGATCCAGATAGTGTTTTGGATACATATGCACATGTTATTGCCAGCAGAAACATCTAGGGAAGAAAGTATAAGAAAACACAAAAGTTTATTTTTAAATTTACATTTGCCATCTGGTGACAAAATGTCTTCTACCGTGAAAACTCAAAGTGGGACTAATTTTGGAGGTAATCGTAGCCTCATTATTTTATAAGCATACATTGTACATACATAGAAACAAACTATCACTCTAATTAAGACATAGCTGATGATTCAAATAGGTCTTCAGCACTATAATGCTATCTGTAGGACAAAAGAATTCATACATACGTTTTAGTGAAAAAAAGAAACACAGAATTACACAAAGACATTGTGTCTGTAGCAAATTTGGTTAAGTTCTCTCTGCAAGACAGTAGGTCCCCAGATGACCTTGGTCAACCCAGCTCTTCACCCTTCTTGCTTGCAATTCTTGGACAGGATGTACTGAGAATGTAGGATGTTGTATTCTCAGTAATGGAGAAAATGTCCAGAACAAGCTGAGCTATATCCTCATTTTTCCCGGAATAGGATTCTCAGCAACACTTGAGTTCAGTCATCCCAGTGGTTCCCAGGGTACATAAACTCAGGGCAGAGTGTTTTCAGGGTTCCTCAGCTGCAGTGTAAAGGGGTGATCACACACAGATGAGACTCCACTCTGGGCAGCTTTCCCGAGCCTTGAGGAACCAGCTTGCGTGGATCGTAAGTTATTGTTTATTTTTGCTTCCAAGCTAATATACATATTACAAATTTCCATATGTTGAATCAATTACATGTCCTATGTATTGATATAGGTCTGGAAAGCAGTGAGATCCATAAACAACAGTTATGTCTTAACAAACAGAACCATTGTGATCACCAGGAGCTAATATGCTTTCACTAAAAATGTGAGAAGTTAAATTCTTATAGGTTTATTAAATTAGAAAAGAAACCACTTAGCTTTTAGTAAGAAATCTGAAAACAGAAACATTGTATACTGGGTAATAGTATAGTTAGGTAGGTTAATTACTTCTGCAATTCAACAAATTATAGATTTATGTTGGCTTACATGGTGGAGAACTGTATGCCACAGTGCTTTTTCCTTGGACCTATTAAAGATATTTTCTGATGATAGTTGCATCCTGGGAGACCATTTGATCTACTCTTTAGCCAGCACACTCAAAGCCCTAAAATCCTCACCCATACACCTTCCACACCTCCAGTCTTGAGCAAACCACACAATTTATTTTCTACCTCATACATTCCCTTTAAGATTATTCAAAATCTTTTCTGTTTCTTGGTATCTATATGCTCTTCATGACCAGCAAATGATATCAGCAACTTCACCGGCAAACCTACCTCCATCTCTGTCTCCTCTAATTTTCCTGTAATTTTAGAATGATAGATGTCCCTTCTGCATAATAAAATTCCTCCCTCCGTGCTCTTGAATCCATTCTTCCCAATCCTAAAATCCCAATCCATCAATTATTGCTCCTTCTCCTCTATTTTCAACCTCACACTCTACTGCCTCTCTCCGCACTAGCTTACTAATATGTTCAACTTTTGAAAAAAATTCCTCCCCTCACCTCTGATGGTAGCTGCTCTAGCTACCATAAAGCTGTTTGGAAGAATAGTCTAGACTCATTGCCTACACTATTTAACCTTTCATATACCCTTCAGTCAACCACAGTCTGGGATTTCCTGAAGCTACTCCATAAAAGGTCATAAACAGCTTCCTGATTTCCCAATCCACTAGCTACTTCTCAGTCATCAGCTTCCTTCATGACTCTGAGTTATTTGATGCCATTCTTCTCTCTTTTCTTCCTGAAATTTCCTACTCCCGTCCCATGCATACCTTTATCTCTGCCTACCTGTTAGACTCTTTCATCCTAGTCTTCTCTTCTTTGGTCAACTCCTCCAGGCTTTTGTCTTGTACTCTCTATTTTTTTCTCTATGCATGCTGTCTGTAGGAAGTCTCACTTATGCCCATAGATTTAACTACCACCCATATGCTGAAATATTTCATGTGTATACACAGCTTGGCTTAGACAATTGCAACCCTTTTTAGTCTCCTCTAGTCTTACCCACCTCCAATCTCTCTTCCACATGTCACCACCACTAATTTGGAGCTTGATTTTCCATCAAATGAATTAGTAAAATACACAGCATGTGATTCCATTTCTCAAAACTTTTCAGTAATTCCCAGGAAAAATTCTTGCTTTTTTTAGATGGTAAAAAAAAAAGTCTAATCTATATCTCAACATCATCTGTTGCTTGCCCCTAGATATAATGTTCTACTCATACTTCCTTGAATTCACTGTACCATTTTATGGTTCAGTGCCTTTAACAAGATGTTCTTCCACTTGTAACCTTTTCCTTTGTGCATCTGGTAAATATATAATCAATTTTCAAGACTCAGTTCATTCATTATCTCTATTGTGAAGCCTCCTTTGTCTCTGTGCTCCCCAGAGAGCCTTGACCACTCACTCTATCTTCCCACCATACTCTGTGCCTACCTCTATTCTAGCCCCTATCACAGAACACTTTATTTATGTGTTTGGATGTTTGTAAGTTCCTCCCTCTGCACACTGTGAGCAATTCGGAACAAGCAGCCATATATTATTGTCCTTTGTGTCTTTGGTGCCTAGTAAGTGCCTAATGAATAGTAGACACCCAATACAAATTTATTGAGTCAATAAAAGAGTAAGTATCAAAAATATCTTGATGGCCGGCGCAGTGGCTCATGCCTGTAATCTTAGCACTCCAGGAGGCCGAGGCCGGTGGATCCTTCGAGCTCAGGAGTTCAAGACAAAAACATCTTGACGAAGTCAAAGGTGAAAGTAAGATGCAATATAATAGGATTAAATACACTGTCTTGGTCCATTTGAGCTGCTATAACAAAATACCGTAAGCCAGGTGGCTTATAAGAATAGAAATTTTTTTTCAAAATGCTAAGGGGATACAAGTGTTTTTGTTACATGGATGAATTGTATAAGGCTAAGGTCAGGGCTTTTAGTGTGCCCATCACCAGAGTAGTGTACCTTGTATCCGATTATTTCTCACTGTTCTGGAGACCGGAAAGTTCAACATCAAGACATCGGCAAATTTGGTGTCTGGTGAGGGCCCAATTAATGGTTCATGGACAGCCATCTTTTCATTATATTCTCACGTGGCAGAAGAGGCAAGAAATCTCTCTCAGTCCTCTTTTATAAGGACCCTGATACCATTCATGAGGGCTCCGCCTGTGATCTAATCACCTCCCAAAAGCCCCACTTCCCACTACCATCACCATATGAATTTGAGGGAGACACAAACAATCAGACCATGATACATATAAGCCAAAAGTTATCTGTATCAATCATTAATAGTTTGGCAAAATCTGAATAGATATTTATATGAAAATGACCTGGAAATTTGAACAGTAAGCTTAAAATGAGTCAAAACCATAATATGGCTACAAGATAGTAAAGCTATATCTCTAGATATTTATCTTTTATATTAAGTACCACTTGTGGAAATTTTGTCTCTCTTCCCCCCATAAACCTTTACAGAGGGTATTATTGAAAGTAAATAATTTTTACATTTTCATAATTAGGGTTTTTTTATTTAAAAGCAAGGAAGCTCTACTAAATCAAGTACAAATCAGAGTTAGTAAAATAATTTATTCTATTTAACATTTTAAGAAAAGATGGATAGGTAACCCAGTACTTTTCTCTAAAACACCTAAATAGATTGCCTAAATTCTTTGGTTCTATTTACACAGTGAAAGAAGCCAGTGGCTACTGGCTTCTGGCTTCTGACTCATGTCTAGGGCTCAATAACCTCTATGTTTATAAAGCTAGTCCTACTAGCTTTGAAAAATAAATGTAACAAATTTATTGAGGACAGTCTTTTGATGCTTACTAAAGAGTTTTATTTAATGAGCATGTTTTCTAAGTTCAGAGAAGCAGAGAAACCTAACTAATCATTAGGCCATCGTCTCTCACTTTTAACTGATAAACTTGAGTTTGCAGGATTTTGTCAAAACATTCACATCAATGTCTAATCTTGCTAAACCCCAAAGTAATCAAAAATTAAAAATATGTTGTTAATAACTAACATCTAACTTGATTTTTCTCCACAAATACTATTAACAATAATAGCTAATATTTACTGAATGTATATAATATTGCAATCATTGTTTCAAGCATAAAAAAATCCTGTAAGGTGGAAATATGTATTATTACCTTTTTCAGATGAGAACACTGAAACTCAAAGAGGTCAAGCAACTTATCCAAGATCACACAGCAAGTAAACAGCTGAACTCAGATAGGAACCCACAAAGCCTGAGCTCAGATCTTTATTTTTATCCACTCAATTACAGGAGAAGGGCATTAGAATTAAGGGATAGGCCAGGCTCGGTGGCTCACGTCTGTAATTCTAGCACTCAGGGAGGCAGAGGCAGATGGATTGCTCAAGGTCAGGAGTTCGAGACCAGCCTGACCAGGAGCGAGACTCCGTCTCTACTAAAAAAAAATAGAAAGAAATGATCTGGACAACTAAAAATATATATATAGAAAAAATAAGCTGGGCATGGTGGCACATGCCTGTAGTCCCAGCTACTCGGGAGGCTGAGGCAGTAGGATCGCCTGAGCCCAGGAGTTTGAGGTTGCTGTGAGCTAGGCTGATGCCACGGCACTCACTCCAGCCTGGGCAACAAAGTGAGACTCTGTCTCACAGGAAAAAAAAAAAGAATTAAAGGATAATTTAAGAGAAAAAAATTTCATAATTAATGTGGCATTTCAGGCAAAAGTAGTTTTCAAGATCTACATCATAATTCTCCACTTTTGTGTATAGGTATAGATTTCCCTTACACATATATAAGGAAGAAAGAAGCTTTTGATAGGGGCAAAATGGGTGATAGTGTCTTAGTTTGGAAACCACTTGCAGGTACTAGCTGTAGAATCAAGGCAAATATCCAGATCCATTGGTTTAAAATACATTCAAATTTTGTTTGAATGTAAAATGACTTGGAAGCTATGAAAAAAGAATTTTCTCTGAAATACTCAAAACCACTAGAGCAGCTGACAAAATGAGCGTTTTTCTTGTAGAGAATGATTGTTATGCTGCCAAAGATTGAAGAATATATTTGCTTTACCGGGACATTGGGAAGTAAGATTTGTATACAAATCAGCAAAGCATTTCTGTCCAAAGAGCTGTTTTCCAGAAGTGACTTGCACATGTCTCTGGGTTAGAAGCCTTGGAAGGATGCGCATTAAATTGGCCTTTGATCCAGGAAAATAAATTCTGCCACAGTATAATGTATGCTTGAACACTTTTAAGATCTTATCTTCCATTTAAGTCTGTCAAAGCCATTTCTGATTATATTAAGTTACCTGAATCAATAATCATATTTAGACACACCCTCAATTATAAAAACACTTTTTTGAAGCAAGAAATTATCAATAGATCAAGTAATATGACATTAATACTAGATTACTCCATGCAGATATGAGCAATTTTACAAGGACTATCTCAGCTTTTTAAAATACTGCACGCACACACAAATATCCATACAAAAATTCCATACCTTCAACTTGGAAAGACATCTTATTCTATGGGTTTCAATCCTTTTCTCAGTTTCTTCCATGTTGTTTTTCTGAATGTTCCAAGGTATTTATGTTTAAATCTTGATGTGACTTAGTTCTACCCTTTGAAGAAAACAAAAATCTATTAAATTATTGACAAAATCACAAATCATTATTCTTTTGGAGAAAGTACCTATTGTGAATAGCGTAATGGAAATGCATTGTATTACAAAAATACCTAGGAAGCTTTTGGTTCAGGTCTAGAAAATAATAGCATTAGAGAAGATTTGGTCATTTTCTATTGAAAAAGTTACATCAATAATTTTAGCTACTCTTTGTGAGATTAAAGATACTAGAGAAGTTTGTTAAGATCCCCTTGCGAAATAATGATCACATTGTTAAACAAAGCTTTTCATTTCTTCAGCCAAAACAAACAGAACCAAAGTGAGCTCGTTGGACTTACATGAAAATTGCTGCTTTTAAGAACATAAGGCTTTGATTTGTGTTTGTGCTAAAAATCTGCTTCAGCAAGCCGACCAAGGTTCAAAAATCTCTATTTGGCCAGGCTCCCTCTTCAAGTTCTTGGCATTCCAAGACTTCCCTGGAGTCTCAGGAAGGGAAACACTTTCTGGGGCACTGTTGATTCATGGAAACCTGGGGAGACATGGAATTTAATCATGGAAATAGCCTAAGTAAAAATAACAAACAATTCTATGATCTGGAAAAGAATCCTACAATTGTAAGTGAAAATCTAAGGTTTAAGAAAAGATCAAACATATAAATGGAGATCTATGTGTAGATATATGTAATAGGTATAGATACCTGTGGATCTAAATGTATATACAATATATAGGAACACATTTTTATATGTAAAACAAAAAATTGGCTTAAACTCTATTAAGTTCTACTAACCCTTGTCAAATTCTTTGTTTATGTTGTATCTTGAAAGTAGAACAACATTTTGTATCAATATCAAAGTATTTCACTTTAATAATATTTATTCTAGTTTCCAGAATGATATCTTAACAGTATCTCAGTATTAATTAATTAAAATCCCATAAATAATATTTATTTAGCAAGTGATCCTGAATAGCACTAATTTTTAAAAACCTAACTGCTTGACCTCTGCAAATTTGCTGAATCCCAAATACACACACCAGAGGAGTAGCCACTGCACAATTATGTATGAGTTTAGTTCTTTTTACTCATTCTCTCACAGATACAACAAATATTTAATATTTATTGAAAGTCTACCATGTGCCAGTCATTATGCTAAGCATTGGAATTCAATAGCAAACAAGACAGGTGAGCTGTCCTATGGAGAATGTAAACTAGCTAGAGAAGTATGTCCCTGTGGCTGGTACTTGAACCAAAATCCCAAGGAAATTAAACTTTCACTGGGAAAGATAAAACTTAAATTAAAGACATTGGAATAGAACCAGGCAGTATATGATGAAATACAATTTGTTTGTTATATAAATGGTGAAAAAAATTCATGGGTTATGGTTGAAAGTTATAGAGACACATGTGGCAATTCTGAATGGTCATTCAAATAAGCCCATTCTGGACTCTTCCACATAAAATTCCAAGTCACCTTAACTATAGTGCGAGAACACAACACTGGTTATGGAAAAACTGACAGAATGGGATAATTTTTCAAAAGAGTAGAAACTGATACAGTTAAATCATATATCAAATTTGATTAATCATAAACTTTACAACTGCCCTTCTTTCTTTCTTTTCATGCCTTTAAATCTCACTTTCTCTCACCTGTCTTTTTTTCCTTCTCTCTCCGCTTGCCATTTTCTTAGCCCAGTGTAGTGACCCTCTCAAACAATAAAAGAGAAAAATCCCTCTTCCAAGTCAAAATTGCTTCCACTCCCTTTAGCAGCAAGAACCATAACTATTCTAAATGTCTAATTCTTTTGCACTTCCTTTGCTTATTTTTTATTTTTCATTTTTTAGTTTTAATTATTATGGGTACATAATAGTTGTATATATTTATGGGGTAAATGTGATGTTTTGATACAGGCATGCAATGTGTAATAATTAAATCATGGTAATTGAGGTATCCATCATCTCAAGCATTAATCCTTTTTTTGTGTTAGGAACATTCCAATTCTACTCTTTTAGTTATTTTAAAGCATACAATAACTTATTGTTGATTATAGTCACATTGTTGTGCTATTAAATATGGTTCATTCTATCTATCTAACTATATTTTTGCACCCGTTAACCATCCTCCCCCACTACCCTTGCCAGTGAGAACACAAAAAATTTGTCTTTCTGTTGTTGGTACAAATGACAGGATTTCATTCTTATCTATGGCTGAATAATATTCCGTTGTATGTATATACCACATTTTCTTTTATTTTTTACTTTCCAGATGTTTCTTTTTAGTTTTTTTTAAATTTCAGAGTATCATGGGGGTCCAAATGCTTTAGTTACATAAATTGCCTTTGCATTACCCAACAAACGTGCCCATCCCCCAGACAGTGGGTACCACATCCACTAGGTGTGGATTTTCCCATCCCCTCCTCCACCCCCAGCCCCAGCCACCTGCCCAACACCCTGTGAATGTTACCTGTCATATGTGCAAATTAGTGTTGATAACTTAGTAACAATTTAATGGTGAGTACATGTGGTGTTTGTTTTTCCATTCTTGTAATACTTAGAAGAATGAGCTCTAGCTCCATTCAGGGTAATGCAATAGGTAGTTCAACATTTTTTATGGCTGAGTAGTACTCCACGGTATACATATTCCACATTTTATTAATCCACTCATGTAGTGAAGGGTGAAGATGTGCCATTCATCCATTGATGGGCACTCAGGTTGATTACAAATCTCGGCTATTGTGAATAGCACTGCAGTAAACATGGGAGTACAGATATCATTTTTATTTCCTTTCTTTTGAATAAATACTGAGCAATGGGCTTGCTGAGTCATACAATAGTTCTATTTTTAGTTTTTTGAGGAACCTCCATACTGTTCTCCATAGTAGTTGCACTAACTTACATTCCCACCAACAGTGTACAAGGGTTCCACTTTTTCCAATCCTTGCCAGTATTCATTATTGTCTGTCTTTGGATAAAAGCCATTTTAACTGGGGTGAGATGATATGTCATTGTTGTTTTGATTTACATTTCTCTGATGACTAATGATAATGCTGTTGAGTAGTTTTTCATATACCCATTGGCCATTTGTATTCTTTTTGTGAGAAATGTCTATTCAGATCCTTTGCCCGTTTTTAAATCAGATTATTTGATTTTTTCCTATTGAGTTGTTGGAGCTCCTTATATATTCTAGTTATTAATCCTTTGTCAGATAGTTAGTTTGCAAATATTTTCTCCCATTCTTTGGGCTGTCTCTTCACTTTGTTGATTGTTTTCTTTGCTGTACAGAAGCTTTTTAGCTTGATATGATCATATTTGTCCATTTTTGCTTTGCTTTTGAGGTATTACTCAAGTAGTTATTGCCTAGATCAACATCCTGGAATGTTTCCCCAAAGTTTTCTTTTAGTAGTTTCATAGTTTCAGGTTTTAGATTTAAGTCTTTAATTGATTTGGATTTGATTATTTTATATGGTGAGAGATAGGGGTCAAGTTTCATTCTTCTGCATATCAATATCCATATGCAGAAGAATGAATGGATATCCAGTATTCCTATCACCATTTATTGAAGAGACCATCCTTTCGCCAATGTATGTTCTGGGCACATTTATCAACAATGAGTTCATTATAAATGTGTGAATTTATTTCTGGATTATCTATTCTGTTCCATTGGTCTATGTGTCTGTTTTGTGCCAATATCACGCTGTTTTGGTTACTACAGCTTTGTAGTATAATTTGAAATCAAGTAATGTGATTCCTCCAGTTTTGTTCTTTTTGCTCAGTGTGGTTTTGGCTATTCTGGCTCTTTTGTGGTTCCATATAAATTTTAGTGTGATTTTTTTCTAATTCTGTGAAGAATGTAATTGGTATTTTTTTTTTTTTTTTTGAGACAGAGTCTCACTCTCTTGCCTGGGGTGAGTGCCGTGGCGTCAGCCTAGCTCACAGCAACCTCAAACTCCTGGTCTCAAGCAATCCTACTGTCTCAGCCTCC
>CAUYSK010015923.1:0-22311 GCA_963575035.1 Avahi laniger | reverse complement strand
AGTCTAGGTGACAGAGTGAGACCCTATCTCTTAAAAGACATTTTTTTAATTTAAAAAAACGGATTCTGTTAAATTTTTTGGAGTAATCATGAATTACATAATTAGCAAAATTAGCATTTTTCTTTTCCCCTTAAAACAAAGCATATATGAATTTACTCAACTTGTGCAAGGAGGGTTTTTGTTTTGTTTTCTTTTGGCATATAGATTAAGTTGTGTGGTTTATCATCAGCACCGTCTTGGGTTAAGGCTTCTTCAGTACTCATTGGACGTGTCACAGAGTGCTTAAAGTCTGCTATCATATAATTCAAGGCATTAGGAAATGGCTCCTAATTTTAAATTCCTCACAGAGAAATAATCACAATGTGAATCCTTTTATCAGATTCAAAGCCGTGTTTCCCAGTGGTTCTTCTTTTTTTTTTTTTTTTTTGAGACAGAGTCTCACTCTCTTGCCTGGGGCGAGTGCCGTGGCATCAGCCTAGCTCACAGCAACCTCAAACTCCTGGGCTCCACCAATCCTACTGTCTCAGCCTCCCAAGTAGCTGGGACTACAAGCATGAGCCACCATGCCCGGCTAATTTTTTCTATATATATTTTTAGCTGTCCAATTAATTTCTTTCTATTTTTTTTTGGTAGAGACGGGGTCTCCCTCTTGCTCAGGCTGGTCTCGAACTCCTGAGCTCAGAACGATCCGCCCACCTCGGCCTCCCAGAGTGCTAGGATTACAGGCGTGAGCCACCGCACCCGGCCCCCAGTGGTTCTTAATCCTAATCTTAACAACATTTAAAAGTTCTTAAAATCAAGGTGACTAAAGAGGCAGTGTCTTGAAATAGAAATAGAAAGAATACTGGTCTTGGACATCACAGACTCATCTATTCTGATGCTTGACTCTCTGGGCTGGAACAAGCCCTGAAACCATTTTCTCAACTGTAAGATGAAGAATGTAGTTGAGATGATTTCTCAGGTCCTTTCTGCATCTCGTATTCTGAGTTTGAACATTTCTTTTATATTTTGGTTTTAGTTAGAACTTTCAAAAGCCACCTTTCAGAGTTCAATGAGATTTCTCAAGCTGCTTAATTTCATCTCTCTTATGGTTTGGATATAAGACTGTGTAGTTTGGCTGTAAGATCAGAGGAAACCAAACTGTTAAAGCGATTGTTGACTGGGGAACTGGGGGTGGTTTATGTGCTTTCTCCCCACCACACCCCTCCAGTTCCTCATTCACAGTGAGTCACTGGTCCTAGTGGGTGTACTTTGTTTCTTTCAGTTGTGTTAGGGTAGATAAAGTTTAGATTATTGCTTGTTGTGTTTATATGACCACTTAATGTCCCAAATCACTATGTGCAATTAAGCTTCACAATTGCTCAGGTGAGACACTGCATGGAAGTCCTACAAATGGCATTAGTTCCTGGCTTCTTTCTAATACAAAAGATACATCACAAGTTCCTGTTCCAAAGAGGAACTGAAAGACAGCTGTTTCATGCAGTGTAAGGTAGATTTCTCCTCAGTTGCTGCCCACATCTAGAAATATGACCTGAAACTCTGTCTGCTCAGCCCGTTTTCAGCTACACAGTTAATGGTGTCTTGCTGTGTGTTGATTGAGAGCCTCCTCAGCAGTGTGTTGGCAAATACCAGCTGTTTCTCTGCAGACTCTTCTGTTTCCTCTTTTCTCCTAAAGTGTGCCTCTTTGCTGGCCAGTACTTAGTAGGTGTTCTCTGTGAATAGGGAAATAATGTCTCCCATTAAGACACTAATAAGAGAAACAGGACTCCTATGATGAATATAAATAAGCATACATTTGATAGAAAAATACAAGTCTAGTTTTCTAACAGGATTATGAAGGAGGGGCAAGGAGAAACATAATTTTTCTAGCTAAGAAGAAGGACTTAAACCTTAGCCATGAGAAGCTAAGTCCTTTTTGATTTTGGACTATCCTGGTCTTAAGCAACAGCACCGTGATATAGAGTAGTACATGTCGTAGGTTCTATCACTTATGCTCAGTAACTACACAGATCTAAAATGTATTTCTTTCTAGCTAATGCTATATTTTATTTTCCAGTTAAACAATCTTTGATAAGGAAGTGATTTGGTTCTAAAAAAAAATGCATTCAGGCTGAGGCTGTGTGGCACTTAATATGCCTCAAGACTAAAAGGTTTATATTGTACAAAAAACTGGTTCTCTTACTGCATGTGATTGTTATCCTGCAGCTTCAGTGGGAGAGTACATATTAACATGGCTTTACCAATGAAAGCTCCTAGCTGAGGCAAGCATTTCTCACCCAAAGAGTTTTTTCTTGTATTGCCAATGTTACATTTTTCTTTTATCAAACTATGATATGCTTTTCCTCTGACATGTCCTCCTTTCCACACAATGCCACAAATGAAAATGCGTCCCTTGAATTTCCACACAGTGCCACAAATGAAAATGTGTCCCCTGAAAAGGATAGCCTGTAGCAGTGGCCTCCATGCTTATGTTCTTAAATAAAGCTTATGTATTTAGATACATTCAAAGAAAAAGAAGACACATCTTTTATACTCTGGGGACTTCTCTCTGCAGGTGGAGCAGTTCTGGAGGTTTTATAGCCATATGGTACGTCCCGGGGACCTGACAGGCCACAGTGACTTCCATCTCTTCAAAGAAGGAATTAAACCCATGTGGGAGGTGAGGACTGAGGGCCTCTGACTGCTTTTTCAAGCAAATTTGTTTTGTTTGGTTTTGTTTTTAGCCCTCCATGCTTAAAAGTATTTTTAAAGTCTTCTCTTGGTTGGTCGTGGTGGCTCCTGCCTGTAATTCTAGCACTCCGGGAAGCCGAGGTAGGAGGATTGCTTGAGGTCAGGAGTTTGAGACCAGCCTGAGCAAGAGTGAGAACTCGTCTCTACAAAAATTAGAAGAATTAGCCGGGCATGGTGGCACGCTTCTGTAGGCCCAGCTACTCAGGCGGCTGAGGCAGGGGCAATCGCTTGAGTTTGAGGTTACAGTGAGCTGTGATGACTCCACTGCATTCCAGCCCTCAAGCAGTCCTCCCTCCTTGGCTTCCCAGAGTGCTAGGATTATAAGTGTGAGCCACTGCACCCAGCCAGGAGAAGACAGGCTCTCACTGTCTCAAAAAAAAAAAAAAAAGTGAATAAAGTCTCTCAAAACTGCATCACTATTTGGTATATCCTTGGAACCTAGATCTCTACAGAAAGGCACTGATGCCACTGCTTGTCTATGTGGGTTGGTGCTGGGTCGTTTTTTAAAGATTATTTTATGACTAAAATGGTGTTATAACATTAAAGGATTTTTTTTTTTTTAGTTACCCTAGTCCCGTAGAACCCGTGGATGTGGGTGTGTGAGTGATGTTTTTACATAGTATACGTATGATTAAAGTGGGTAAGAAAATAATCTTGCTAAGTTCTGTGATCTCTTCGCAGAGCCATTGGTTGGCTGTACTCTGGTATAGTGTGTCTTCTGATGCCAGGGCATTTTTCTAGAAGACAAATGTGGCTACATCCATTTTCTCATCCTCCCTACCCCATCTTTCACAGCTCTCCACTGATCACATGATCTTGCACCTAATTTACCTTTCAAGCCTCATCCCCATCATCTCTAAATCTTCCCTTCCCTGCAGCCGGCCCCTCCTGTTTACAGCTCCTTGACTCACAGTCAGTTTGTGCAAAGACATGTCCTTCCCAGTGCCCCCTCCCGCTTCCTGCTCAACTCCTGTTTCCCTCAGGACCCAGCTTAAATGTTTCCTCTTCTTGGGTGTTTCTGGCTGTCTTGTTTTTTAACATACTGTATATCTCTCTGTTACTGCTGCACTTTTATAATTATAGCAGCATTGCTGTAATTAATTTTCTTGTCTGTCTCCTCTGCTAGGTAGATATAAGTAGAGATTGGAGCTTCATGTCTTTGTACTTGGTATGTGGTGACACTCAGAAAACATTTAGCAAGTGAAGTGACAAATAATCTGTGCTTGAAATGTGACATCGCTTCATTTTGATTCCTAAAATAATTCCAGTAAAAGAGACTATTTTTAAAAGGTCTGTTATACATTTTATTATTAATAAATGGTTTATGCCAAGGATTCCAGCCTTGTTTTTCTTTTGTTTTCCCATTTCTTCTCTTCCTAGTGCTACTGCCATTTTTTATATAGAGTTGAATAATTGTAAAATGACAAGACTTCTTCATACTCAAAGGATTCTTGGTCATTTACTGCCTTAATGCAAAAGAAAAAGAGCACACCATATTTTAACGTCAGCGCTTTCTGTCTTTTTACAGGATGACGCAAATAAAAATGGTGGCAAGTGGATTATTCGGCTACGGAAGGGCTTGGCCTCCCGTTGTTGGGAGAATCTCATCCTGGCCATGTTGGGGGAACAGTTCATGGTTGGAGAGGAGATCTGTGGGGCCGTGGTCTCTGTCCGCTTTCAGGTAAGCCACCAGTCTGGTTTCTTGTGTTGCCTTTGCTCCCCTTACTGCCTCTGGTTTGCTTTTATGATTCCTTCTGTTCCTCCGGTAGGAGGACATTATTTCAATATGGAATAAGACTGCCAGCGACCAAGCAACCACAGCCCGAATCCGCGATACACTTCGGCGAGTGCTTAACCTACCTCCCAACACCATTATGGAATACAAAACTCACACCGACAGCATCAAGTACGTGTTGGGGGTTATTGGGGGGACATGTCCCTAAGCTTAGCAGACGGAGATCCATAGATGGCCCCAGAGGAATATGGTCGCACAAGAGACTAACTTGTGGAGAAGGGACAGACCAGGCTTTCCCACCAGGGCTTCTGGCCACTTGCTGCAGTTCTTTGTCACGAGGCTCCCTGCCCACCACACTGCCAGGTGCTTTGTAGCAGAGAGAGCCCTTCTGCAGAAACCCAGTTGCACTGCCTGGGCTTGCTTAATTTCTATAGTCTGGTCTTTCATATGCTGACCACGATCTTAAAATGAAAGACAAAGCACTTTTCTTTCTCTTGCTGCTTTTTAAAGATAATTTCACTGAACAATTAAGTCCTCTTCCCTGCCCACCCCTCGCCCTACTTTTGCATGTCTTTTTAACCTGTTAGCTTCAGTCTGTTTTCTTTGTCCTGGGAAATTGACTGCTTATCAGGAATGACTCTATTTCCTTGTGTGTAGAGCTGAAATCATAGAGGAAGCAGGATAGTGTGTGTGAGAGAGTAGGAGGGAAAGGAAGCATGAAGGCTGAAGGGAAAATAAGTTTTGCGATCTCCTGAGGACTCAGGAAAATGGAGCTCTCTGTCCACAGTGAGAATCACTGGTTAGGCTTGCTCCTTCAGTGATTGAGTGTCAGAAATAAGCTCAGGTTATTATGAAAAAGTTGTGAGAATTAGCTGTCAGATCATCTCAAAACCGGAGAGAGAGCTAGCCAACTAGGAGTCAGGACTTAGGTTTAGTTCTCTCCTATGGCCTCGTATCAGTGTCTGCCTCTGGCAAGTCTCTGCATCTCTGCTTTAGTTTTCCCACCTGTAAAATGGGAGACAGTAATACTTTATGTAACAAGGCTGTTGTGAGGCTGATTTAATCTTTGTAACTGAGAGTCCTCAGATGGAGAATGCTCTTACAGGGCCAAGTATTATTATTGCTGTTGTCATCATCACTAGTAATATCATTGTGTTACTCTTAGTAAAGACTGGTAGTGAGCCCAATGATTGTGTTCAGCAGGCAGGCCATTTGGGAATCTCTTTCCCGTGCATTCACAGATGATGTTGCGGGTGGAGTGGGCTTAAACCAGCCTAAGTGCCAGTTTTTAACTGGGAACGCTGCCATAGGAGTTGGTCCATAGTCACATGGCTGGATATGACTCACCATAGCCACCAACAGTTACTAGCCAGCCGTGGCTCTTGTTGCTTGCCTTAGCAGTCCTGTGTTAGCATTGTTTTTTTTCCAGGCAAGTTTTTCTTATTCTCTGTTCTGGGATAGAAGTAGTTTCTGCCCTCTAACATTCAGTCCAGGCTGGAGAGATCTACACCTTATTGTAGGATTCTTGTTTTCAAGTTCCCAAATACCCCCCTCCACACACCCACCCTGAAAGCAAGGTTTCACCTGGATAGGAAAGGGAAAGGGGTATTTTTCATCAACTCTCCCCTCTCTGTTCTTCTCTATTTCTAATACCCTGAGGCAGTTCTTCCTGACTTTTGTAGAAATGTGTACAAGTCCTTACAGAGTCTGGGAGAGCCTGTGGACTTTTTGCCTTAGACTGCTAGAAAGACTGGCCTGCTGCTCACTACTTTACCCAGAGGTCTGACTCTGGTACTCCAGCCCTGCAGCTGTAGGGACCAGAAAACCTTCCTTGAGACCCAGATGCTACTTTCCCTTGCGTTCCCCTCTCTTTCCTCTCCCAATGAGCCAACCTTTTGCACTTCTACTAGAATGCCAGGCAGGCTGGGCCCCCAAAGGCTCCTTTTTCAAAACCTCTGGAAGCCGCGGTTGAATGTGCCATGACCCTCTTCCTCTCCGGATGGCACCATCATTGAAGCTGGCGTCATCGGAGTCTCTTGTTCTGTTGGCGTGCTACCTGGAAGATCCTTCTGTCCTGGACAAGAGGAATTGGAAGAGCATTTTATGTTTTAAGAACAGGCTGACACACAGCAGCTACAACAACAGCTGAGATCACTTAATAAATGGTGCTAAACTAGCTTGTCTCATGCTCTTGCTCTTTATGGTGCATCAAAGATGTGGCCTTTCGGACTGTCACCGTATTAAGGGATGGCACAGGCTTCTCCATGGAGGGCCATCTGGGGAATGCAGCCTCATTTCCATAAGTCCATTGTGTAGTGTCATGTGGCATTTTGTTCCAGGACTGCTGAGGTCTGATATAATGAGGCGACACCTAGCTCTCAAAATAAGACCCCGTTTTCTGGTACTTGAATTTTAGTTCCCATCTCATCACACTGATGACCAGAACAGAGTGATTTCTGATTTAAAATTCAGCTTGAAAATCTGTTAAGGTTGGAAAGGGGGATCCTTGGCCTTTGCTTCGCTGACTTCCACTTGCCTTTACTTCAAAGAATCTCTTGCTTGGAGGTAAATCCCTGCTTCTGTCTGTGTGTGGCTGTATGTATATAGCTTCCTTGCTTTGTGCTAACAGGATTTTTCTCTCTGGTGCCCAAGCCACAAGCTCTTTGCCAGCCTTCTCCGTTCTGCTTTCCCTTTAGAGCCAGATCATCTTCTTTCTGAACTAGCCCTGCTTGCAAGATCTCAAGGTTATAGGCCTTCCCTTTCTCCCAGGCCCAGTGTTACTGTGCATCAGGATCTGGGGTGGGGTAACATCTTCATCCTGTGTGAGTGTGCTCCTGGGACATCTGACCATAGCACATGCCAGCCCCTCATGCGCTTCATGGCTTTGGCTTGTATGTGCTGCAGCTTGGCCTTTAGGCCCCTAACCTGCATGTAGAGTTTCAGCAAGCCTCATGCTACTTTAGGTTTTTTTTAGGAGTTACCACCAAAACCAAAAATAAACAATCATTTTTGCAAACACTGGGTCAGGCTGCCTGAGAGGATCTGTGAAAGTGGCTGTGGAGTTTTCCAGAGTAGCTGTTATACTTTGGCAGTGACACCCTATTCTTATATCATCCTGACTTACCCTTAATCTCCACGTGGCCCAGGATCCCACAGAACACACATTAGGACTAGCACTGTGAGCTCAATGTTCTAGAGGTGTTTGTGTCATTGCTTTTTTGTTTATTGCATATCCAAAATTAGTTGACCTACCTAGAAAATGGGAGATTTGCTGGCATATGGAAAGGCCCCATTGTCTGTGTTTTTAACACTTGTCAAAGAATTGCCTTCTCTGGCCCTGTTGCTGTTGCCTTCAACTGCATGGTGTCCCAGAAGTCACCATACATAGGGGAAATGGGAAATTGTAGCTAATGTACCTTTATTTGTAAAATATTCATTACAAAATTTTTCCTTTGTAGGGAGACTTTCGGGACACCCTGTATTATGTTATATGCATTGACCTTAATTTCAGCTGTATTATAACTGCTCCAGGGGATGAGCTTGATGTTACCTCCCAGAGTAAAAGTCAATCAGAAAGCACCAAACTGACCTTGAGACCTCTTGATTCTTGTCACATGTGAAAAAAGTCAGAACTAGTTCTGCTTTGTTCTATTCCTAGTGGCTCTTCCATAGATAATGGCTTTGTTTGAGCCAAGGAACTGCTGGGACTTGAGATTGCAAGGAGATGAAGGAAGAGTGAGCCAACAGTTTTTCTCCCCTAATTACTCTGGAGATTAGGGCTGCTGGAAATGGTGAGGGAAGTTTTTTTGAGGAGTGGCTTAGATTTTTCAGTCAGGTATTCCTGATTCCAGCTTGCTATGTTTTGGTCCAATTTCCAATGTCCTTCAACTGTTTGGTTTTTCCAGCCTTCCCCTAGTCACACAGCTTGTGGACTTTTCCCACCGCAGGCCTAGGTGACCTTAGAGGCATTGACTGCCACACAGAATGGGTAATGAGCATCTTTGCTGTAGAGGGCTCCTGCCCATGTTTAGTGCCAGCTCACCCCTAAGAAAGAGAAAACTTGTTAAACTGAGCTTTTGCACTGGTCATGACTCCTTTTAATAAGACCAATACATAGTTGCGTTTTCATAGATTTGAGTGCTTGCTAGCATCAAGTGACTCACCATATCCTCTGCTTGAAGGAGAAATCTCATAATACAGCCAGAATCGTGGGGCCACCAGGATAAAACCGTGCACAGAGCCATATGGAACAGCCATGCCTTCTGTGAAGAAACTCCTCTTTAGAATAGTCCCATTGCTTCCCTTTGCGCATCTGGCCTGGAACGGAAAAGGGGAGGACAGGGCCAGCTTCCGTAGTGGGCCACAGTGCTGGGGACACTGGCCGGACTTCTCTGCAGAGACTTGAGGGTAGGGGATCACTCTTTATTCCTTCATCCTGGAGAGACAGGTTGAATCATTAGGACTTTGTTTTACCATATTTAGATACTGTATTTCAACCTGAACTTTAACATATAGGCAAGGACCAATCCATCCCTTCTCCTGTCATGGCTAAGTCATAGCCCGGTGGTGCTGGGTCACACCAGCATCATTGCTAGGCTGGCTTTGTGTCTGTGAAATGTACTGCCATACTGATGGTCACAGTGAGGAGGGCCCAGAGTAGCAGGAGACTGAGCTCTCCAATGAGTATTGAGGGCTGGTGAGTTGGGAAGCTGTGAACCTCACAGACTTTGGACAGGGGTGGAAGGAAGTACAGAATTGCACAGAAATAAGATCTCTCTGCTCTCGGAATTTGCTTTCTGGTGAGGTGGGACAAGAGTGGTCTTAGAGGGCTCTTTGTTCCTCTGTCATTTGAATCTGTTCAGAATTCCCTATAGGCTATATTAATCTTGGTAATTTTTTTCTTCTTTTACAAACTCCAGTCATATGACACTTTTTATACTTAGCTTGTTCTTTCTTATCTTTAAAAGAAGAAAGTTTTAATATTACCTAATATGCCTGGAATGCCAAGGAGAAAATAACTAGTATATTCATTCACAGCTAGCTTTACGTGGTAGATTTGCCTCTTAGCCACGCTGTAGGCCTATGAGAGTAAGAGTGATTATACCAAAGACTATGGCCCACTATTTTATTTATACTGAACCCATGTGAGGAAATTTCTTAATCCAGATACTTCATATTGAGATTTAACCTATAGTGAAGTATTATACTTCTGAAGAAACTGGGAGGGCAGTATGATACCAGAATGGATTAGAGGAGCTCTGAAGTCCATATTTCTTTAGATTCTTGACTCAGAGCCACTTGTTTGGGCTTACTGTAGGTGTGAGCCTTTCTGGAAACAAAAGAATAAATGAAACAAAGCTTCAACACAACCATGTAGTTTCTTGTTGACACCTAAGTTATTTAAAAGAGAGTTTAAATTTCACTGTTAAGAGAAAAGATTTCCTGGTTCTGTGCCCAAGCATTGGATTTTGCTTTGTCCTTCATTTGGAGTTAAGAATGAAATTGCCTTCGATGCCACTCAGGACTCACAAAGTGCCTCACGTCACTGTCTCTCCAGAAAAGGCTGTGGAATAGATGTCTTGCTGTGGACATTGAGTTTGGGAATTGACAAAAACTGGAACGCTGGTTTGGCAGTCTTTACATTTTTCCTTAATTCAGTTAGCACATACTGGTAGATTTAGGAATACTTTCCAAAGAAACTATTAATGTGAATCTGCTTCTTATTCTAAGAGGTAGAATATTATTCTAAAATGTAAATCATTAACCTGCAAATGCTGCTGTTCAAAAGAGGGAAATACTGCCAAAACTGGTATAAACATTATCTACAAGAATGAATTTGTTGTACCAGGTCTCGGTATTTAATCCCTCCCTTTTGGGAAAAAAAAAGAAAGAAAGAAAAGTTACCTGTAGAAAGCCTGATAGTCAAGTATATTTTAGTGGTCATAATATTAAACATGTAAGGAGTGACACAATGTGTTGTTATCCTGGGTACTGTGTTACCAAATTAAACCAAGAATGGAGTAATTGATAATAAGGAACTTCTGACTTAGAAGCACCAAATTTTATGTATAATCCCCAGGGAACTTATTGCTGTGGGAGGGCAAAATGTAGGAAATCGGCTCCCCTGAGAAAACTTAGCTTCCAGAAATGTAGAGGGTCTGGCTCTGGTTTTCTCCTTCTGTTACTTGTCCAGCAGTCACCAAGGGCCTATTCTTTGTGGAACATCACCCTGAGAGACTGTGTGCCCTTTCTGTCACATTTTCTTATCCCTTTCTAACCCCAAATTCTGAATTGAGTTAATCAGCATGAAAGCTGTGGTGAACATTGTTCCCTAGAAATTTTGAAGTGCCATGATTTACACAGCTTAAATTTTGAGGTAATAGTTAGACAGGTATTTCAAGAAACAGATGGAACCTGACACATTTAGGGTCTAAGTTTAATAAGGTTAGAAGGTTGGAATGTGAAAGCAGAGAAAATGGTATAATTTCTTCATTGCATCTTTAAGCATCATTGTGCTATTGGGTACTTGCCTCTACCCTGAGGGTAAAGCCTGATGAAAAAAGATTGTTTCTGTTCCCATGTACCCAAGGCAGGAAAGGTTGGAAGTGCTACTGTAAATTAGAAATGTTTCTGGTGCTGGTTGAGCTTTAGCTCTGACCTCTCTGGCCTCCCCTGAAGCCTTGTTGAAGGAACAGTTGCAGATTCTTGAGGGAGTAGGAGTGGACTTCCCACGTGGAGCAGGTGGGAGAAGTGTCCACTCCCCTGAAAGGGTAGGCTGCCGCTGCTGACGTGAGAGAGACCTCACTGCTCTGTTCCAGGTACCTTGGCTCCACTCAGCACGGAGGGCATCTGAAGTGGGATGTGGGGTTACCGTGTCTGCTCTCTGTTCAAAAGCTTTTGATCTGAATGTGCTATTGTTTTTTGTCTCTGGTTTGCCAGGGCCTGGGAGGAGTTTCATGGCCTGGTGAACAGCAGCGGCCGCTGATCGGACGCTCCCCCTCTGTCTCTCACACTCAGGGTAGGGCCTTGTCTATCTTCTCTGTAACCCTGTGACATACCTCTCAGCCGTAGGACCCCTCTTCCCAAGGGGATGCCCTTTTCCCATTTACTCTCAGCCTTACCTCGGCCAACATTGAGCCTCAGAGAAAAACATTGAGTCCCAAACCACTGCCCTCCCTGGATCACATGTGTACTGGTGAACCCTGGGCAGGCCATTTATCTTCATTATGCCTCTGTTTTCTCATCTGGAAAATGAGGCTCCATGGACCAACAGGTCTCTCAGATCTCATTCCATGCCAATGTTTTGTGATGGTAAATGTGCCACAGATTTTTTTTCTTTTGCTCAGATGTGGCCATTGTTAAGCCATCTAGCAGTGTCTGGTGACTAAAGGGCAGTTCCACAGGCCCCAATATGGGTTAGATGAGAGGTATGTCTCCTGTTTGCTGGTGTTGTTTGTCAGTTGTGAGGAAAGAGTGATACAAATTCAAGGTTTCAGTGGCTAAAGTAAATGGGGGCTGGATTTCAGGGCTGTGTAAAAGACAGTTCCAGGTTATACTGTCACTAGACCAGCACGTGTGTACCGACAGGGAGAGGCACTGACATAGCAAAGGCTGGGGCAACTAAAGCATTGACTTTAGGAATATTTGGATGTCAATTAAGAGAATACCAAGTCCATGTCTGTCTGTGTAGCAAAGACAAAGGGAGTTGGGTAGATTTATTCTGAATGAGAGGAATGGATGAAAGGCCAGTATCTGCATGTGCTGGAGATGAGAGCCTATTCCTGAGCATCAGACTACCCTACCGCTACCATCCCTGAGGGAGTATTTCTAAAATTGGAACAGAACATGTCAACTGTCGTAGCTACTTCAGAATTCCCCCTTCCCGGGAAGGAAATGAGGGTTTTCCAGAGAAGGAGACCTGCATCCTTCACATGGGCTAGAAGAGAAAAGATGACACTGTGAGGAACAGCAGTAGGTGGCCAGGTGTCTGGTTGCTCTGGGGTGTCAATGTGATCTACAGATAAAACACAGTCACAGAGTTCCTGCACACGGGGGTGAGACCACCCATACCTTTTTTTTTTAAAATATTCCTTTATTCTAAATTCAGTTTTTAGATGGTAATACCACATTTTAAAAATTTCAGTTTAAAAAGTTTTTCCTTAAAATATAGTCAACATAGAATTCTGAGGTACCTGCTAATATCCACAGGGAGGTAAAACATGTACCATCTCTAATAGTGGATAAGGTATTGGTTTTCAGGCTGGAAAATAGCAAATATTTGAAATAAAATAATAAGTTAAATTTTTAGAAGCCTGGTATTAAATGAATTGTTTTAATAATACCATATTTAATTATTTCTAAGGTTTCTAAGATTTTTTTTTTGCTTTTAATATTCTTAAAATCAGGATGCTTACAGTGAATGTCATAAGAAGGGTTTTGTCATAGTTTAATGGATAGCCTTTCTTTCTCCTCTTTCCATCCTTCCTTCCTTTCTTTTCTTTTCTTTTTTTTTAGATAGGGTCTTTCTCTCTATTGGCCAGGCTAGAGTGCAGTGGCATCATCATAGCTCACTGCAGCCTCAAACTCCTGGCCTAAAGAGATCCTCCTGCCTTGGAATCCCAAAGTGCTGAGATTACAGGCATGAGCCACTGCACCTGGCCTGTTTCTTAAAGTACATAAAATGATGGTACCTTTAAAAATCGACAGCGTGTTATTTCCCATGAGAAAAAAGTCTTTAAAATAAAAGTGGAATTGTCAGAATGGAAGAAAACTTAAAATGACTCCCTCTGCCCTTAGCAGACACTAAATCCCCCAGGAAAAATATCCTTGAATTGCTGTGAAAAGTCGTATATTTGCATAATTGCCATTTTGTGGTCTCTTTGTTCTTTTTATGGCCCCCTCATATCTTTTTTGTGTAGTGCGGGAGGCAGATGAAGGCAGTACTGTGGTTTAAGTGTTCTCCTTGAAGCACAGACTTGGAAGTCTGTGAGGAGTATTTGAATATAAACAACAAAAAAAGAATCCACTTGCTTCATTATCTTAACAGACTTGAAAAGGATTTCATATTGCATCTCTGTTGATTTAACCTCGCTTTAAGTGAAAGAGGTGTTCCGGGAGGATGCTGCCCAGCTCATATTTGGATCTGCCGTGTTAGAGGCCCCTTAACACTTAAGCCTTCTCTCCCTCTCTCCCTTTTCTTTTACCTCTTCTGAGTAGATCATGATCTGTGAAGAAATTTGGTAGGAAAACTGCTATTTAAGTCATTCTTCTTGAACCACAAATACTTTTCCTCAATTTATCTGCTATTTTATGTCATTACCTATGACTGCTAATATTTTAGGACTATTTCATTTGACTTCATTACAATAAGTATTTCCCTTTTAACCATGGCTTAAAAGTCCCAGTTAGCTGCTAGGGAAGGATTCTGGTTACTTAGCTATCTGGGCTGGCGTGCACAGAACCGTGATCTACACTGTTGGAGAATAAAGTTGGAAATGAGAGATTGAAATTTGCTCCACCAAACCTAAAAAGGGTTTTACAGCTTGATTGAATATGCAGGAGAGAAAAGGAAGCCAGAACTGGCCTGGGGTGGACAGCTAATAGCCAGGGAATGTTCTCCTGGAGACCACGTGCACTTAGGTCCATAGTGCCCCCCGGAGCCACTCTTCAGAGCAGAGACTCAGGTAGGGTGTCTCCTTGGATGACTCCTGACTTTCACTTGAGGGCCCAGAATCACTTTTGTGCCCTTGGTGAGCACAAGCATAATGGCAGGCAACTCTAAGAGAAGGGAGGCATTCTTCTGAGTGACTGCCTTGCCCCCCATCCACCCTCAGGAATTAGCCTCTGCCTTTGCTCATTGTTTCCAGAGTTGGAACTTGGACAAGTTAAAGTACAAAAAGGTGATGATTTGTGGCAGAGTGGATAGAAAGCCATGTCAGAGAATTTGGGCAACAGTTTTCCCCACGATACCTGGGAATATGAAATTGGAAGCCAGTTTGGATGGGGCTTTCTGATATTTTTGAAACCTCCTCATCAGGACAAAGGAACATCCAGTAGAGAAAGAATTCTTTTGATTTTCTCCAGCTTCGTGGGACTGTCAGCTCCTGGGTCCTATTTGGTACCCTAAAAGTAGCCTATGTGCCATCACAGCACTGGCAGATGGCTAGAGGGCTAGCTTTCAGGAGCTTACTGAGGATTTTCTGAATTTTAGTTTGCTTTTAAAAGAACAGAAGTTCATTTTTTTTTTTTTTTTAAAGTCACCTGTGGCCTGTGCCACTTCCTGTCTACATTCTCCCTTTCCTTGTCTCCTGATCTCTCAGTGTACTGCAGCCTGGGTTGAGGAATGTAATTGAGTGTTAGTTCCCAGCTGGTTTGAGGTGAACACGTTCCTCAGACTCAGTTTGGCACTGAGCTGTTTTCAGCCCACTTTTTTTAAGAAAGGCTGGACCAAAGCCATAGGGCCTCACTGCCACCAGCCTGTTCTAGCCTGTCACTGTCAGGAGCAGGCCACTCACCCTCTTTGTTTTCCTACTAAATCGGACAGTGGGAAAACTGGCCTCTCCTGGCTCTTCTTTTACTCTCTCCTCCCCATTTCCTTTTCACAAACAGACCTTAGAATGATAGAACTTCTTAGGTTTTCTGACTATAAAGAGGTCTATAATAATAGAAATAATTAGAATAAATATTAAATATCTGACTGAGAAAGTGTTATAGAACTCTTAAATTTACCTGCCACAGACAGAAGAATTTATTTCTTGCCCAACCCCAGCATTGTAGCGGAATTCTTCCAAAAGATAAGATGACTGCTTATAGTGATGATTATCTTAAAAATTCTCTTCTTTATATCACTGAACAGTTGAAAGAGCTGGATCCAGATACTTGCCTGCCATCTCCCTTACTCCAAGATAGTTAATTCTCTCAGAGTCAGGAAATTCTCTGATTCTTCCTTCTCATGCCCCCAGCTTTCTGTTCACTCTTGAGTAAGAGGAGCAGAATCCCTGCTTTTATTGTCCAGTGGCTATATTGGCATAGAGGTGTCACTGAAAGGGAAGAAATGGAACAGAGCCATCTGTTGCTGTGTGGTGACTTTCTTTAGTATTAGATGTAGGTACGAAAAGGTGTTCTCTGTAGTGCAGTCTCAGTAACGCAGCATATCATCCCTGAGGGAACTCAGAAATCTAACACATGCATGTCAGTTAAGCTTGCTTTTCTCTGTGTTATTATCAGATATGTTCCTTTTCCTTTTTTTTTTTTTAAAGAGACAAGGTCTCCCTATGTTACCCAGGCTGGCATCTGACTCCTGGGCTCAAGCTGTCCTCCTGCCTCAGCCTCCTAAGTAGCTGGGACCACAGGCCTGGCTTGTTCCTTATCCTTTGCTAGCTACTTGCAGTACCTCAGAGGGGTCTCTCCTTTTGAAAGGAGTTTTTTATACCATTGGCCTTTTAAAAAGATGACCACCCCATTAACTTTGTATTCAGCTCCCTAGATGAAAATATTTGGAACACTTGGTAGCCATTGATAAGATGATCCACATGCATCCAGTTATGTAAATGCCAGCAGCCTTTTGAGATAACGTCAGTTTCTCCCCAGCCCTAGTTCACCTCCACCAGCTCCAGTTTCCACTTGGTACTCGTTTGCAGTCCTTCTCTTTGTCTAGTGGGGGCTGTTAGTTTCTGTCAGCCTGCTGCCATCATAAGGGAGGATGTATTAGCCAGTAATAGGAGAAGACTGCTGTTAGGCTGGGCTGAGCATCTTATTTTTCAGTATTTATTGTGGACCAGCTGCCATATGCCCAGTTTATTGCAACAATTTTAAGATAGGTCAGTTAAAAGCAGAGCTTCTAGAATGTCCTTTTAAAGTTTAAGGGAAATAATCCTGGTTAATAAGAATTGTTTCAAAATTTCCAGCAAATTTAAGTCTGAAGCACTGGGCTAGGGCAGGAGCTAGGTAAACTTTAAAGCCCCTACCAACCCTGAGATTTTGAGATTCAGATGGTGATGGGACCTGCTAAAATGTCATTGGATTTCTAGTGGGACAGGAAAGATCACCAGGGGGTGGCCAAGCCTGTCTGCATCCAATAGAATGCAACTAAGAGGACACACATTGGGATCTCCCAACACACACACACACACACACACACACACACACACACACACACACACACTCTTCTGTTTCAGGAATTAGAGCATGTTTCCACAGTGATGGGTACCCACATTTCACCTGGAATATCCTTTCCTTTTGTAAGCAGCTCTAAGTGTTAAACTGAGGGTTTTTATTTGGTTGGTTTTTTGGTTTATGTAATACAATCACATGGTTCAATGTTTTTAAAACTGTGTGTGAGAGAGAGAAAGAAAGAGAGAGAGAGAACGTCTCCCTCACATGGCTTACTCCATGTGCCCAGATGCCACTGTGCCCTCTTCCACCCTACTACCCTAGGTAACCACTGTTGTGGGTGTCTGGTGTAGCCTTGCTGAGTTTCTTTTTTTTTTTTTGAGACAGAGTCTCACTCTGTTGCCTGGGCTAGAATGCCTTGATGTCAGCCTAGCTCACAGCAACCTCAAACTCCTGGGCTCAAGTGATCCTCCTGCCTCAGCCTCCCGGGTAGCTGGGACTACAAGGCATGCGCCACCATGCCCGACTAATTTTTTCTATTTTTTTTTTAGTTATTTGGCTAATTTCTTTCTATTTATAGTAGTGGCGGGGTCTCGCTCTTGCTCAAACTGGTCTCAAACTCCTGAGCTCAAGCAATCCTCGCACCTTGGCCTCCCCGAGTGCTAAGATTACAGGCATGAGCCACTGCGCCCGGCCATGAGTTTCTTGTTTTTTATTTTTTGGTTTTTTTTGTGACAGAGTCTTGCTCTATTGGCCAGGCTAGAGTGCCGTGGCGTCAGCCTAGCTCACAGCAACCTCAAACTCCTGGGCTTAAGCGATCCTTCTGCCTCAGCCTCCCAAGTATCTGGGACTACAGGCATGCGCCACCATGCCTGGCTAATTTTTTCTGTATATTTTTAGCTGTCCAAGTAATTTCTTTCTATTTTTTAGTAGAGACGGGGTCTCGCTCTTGCTCAGGCTGGTCTCGAACTCCTGAACTCAAATGATCCGCCTGCCTTGGCCTCCCAGAGTGCTAGGATTACAGGCATGAGCCACTGCACCCGGCCTAGTTTCTTAATGTATATACAAGCAAGTATCAACATCCAGCCTTATTTCCTGCACCCCCACTTACACAAAAGGTAGCACACTGTGTATACATATGCTACATTTATCTTGGAGTTCTTTCCATATTAGTAGAGAGCTTCCTTGTTTTATTTCTATGAATGTGCCATAGCATTAATATTTAATGAGTCCCCACTTGATCTGCATTTGGGTTGTTTCGAATCTTTTGCTATTGCAAACAATTGAATCGAAGTTTTTAAAGGGACTCGGGAGGCGGGTTGCTTTGGGGTTGTTTTGGCAATAGATTAGCAAGTGAGAAAGGTCCTGGGGGTGTCCTGGAGAGCCCAAGGGCTGCTGAGTCAATTCTCCCCATGTATGTGTGTGGCCGTGTGTAGATGATCCATGTATTGAACACTCTATTTTCTCCCATTTTTTCTTTCAGGGACAATTCAAGCTTTCGAAATACAAAAATCACATTGTGAAAGTACACAAGCTGGCAATAATCCTTTTCTGTGTGTGTGTGTTTGTCCGAAATGGATGGGAGGCCTCCAGCCATTCCTTCCATCTGCTCACTGAAGGGACGTCCCTGAGCCGTGTGCTCCCCTTTTGCACTCATTCCTGGAGGACGGATTCCGCTAGACACCCTCCAGCATCGCTGACTTTATAAAGCGGAAAAACGGCAAACGTGACTTTGTAATAGACAAACATTGTTTTTTAATGGGGTTCTGCGGGGAGAGTTCAGCCTTTCACTTTGCTGTGTGCTGTCCAGATGCCTCCTGGGCATCCTGTTGTGCTCTTCTCATGCCGTACGAAGGGCATTGTGACCACACGTACATACCAGAGCTGTTGATGAGAAATATCAGTATTATGAATGTCTGTGCATCTAGGAAAAGCTTTCTGTTGGAGAGTCCTGGAATAGCTGTAAATGCTCTCTTCTAGCTCTGCCATTAAATTATTGGGACATTTTGTTTCTTTCTCTCCCCTCTTCCCCCAAGCTGACCACTTTCTGAAGCTATGTTACTGATGTGATGATTGTCCAGGATTTTGTGTCATCTCCTGCCTTATGCCCTCCAGTCTTCTCTCCTATGGGACTCTCCGCTTCTTAGGCACTTCTGCACTTAGAATTGTAATCCAGTGGGTCATGCTGGTTTCACTGAGGCAGCTTAGAGGGAAGGCCTTGGTAAGAAACTGGAGCAGAATCCGATTTGACCAGGAGCTAGCTTATAACATAGGCTCCAGGTACGGGATTTGGAGCTGAGGGCAGTGACTGAAATCATTTTCCCAGATGAACAGGGCTGATGTGTCAAGCCTGTTTCTGTGGGATCTTGCATGCCCCTCATCGAGGAAGGGAAGCGAAGCTGGTTATTGCCAAGCCTGTTAATACTTAATATGTAAATTCTATGATCCTGAAACTGGGACTTCTGAAGGAAGGGTGACCTTGCTGGATGACTTTATTTGCATGGCTGTGCCTGTCTGTGAAGGTTGGAGAACCCCACTTTCAGTCCTCATCACCTGGTATGTATGTTAGCAAATGCGTGCTGGTCCGTGATGCCCAGACAAAAACCTCTTGAAGGCCACTGCAGACATGCTTTGAAAACGACCCAGTCACTTATTAGAGAGACTGGGTGATCTCACTGCAGAAGGACTAAAGTCAGAGAGGTCAAAAGAGCACCTAGGATTCAAATAAGTAATGAGTCAGAGTCCTACAACAACCTCCAAGTAGAATTTCTTGGCTCTTGTGAGCAAAGATTGCAGTACCTTAAATTAAGGCCTCTCTTTAAAACATATCCCTGAAGGCTAGGGGATCCTTGACAGCCTGGTCTCAGAGAAATCATATGAGAATGGCAAGCATTTCCTTATTGTATTTATATTACTCTCTTCCTATTTTCCAACTCCTGAATAGCCCCTAATTACCACTGTTTTAGGATGCTTTTTCCTAGAAGAACAGAGGAGTACGGGGGCCAAAAGGGAGGTGCTTCTATTACAGGTGAAGTTAGATCAGATCAGATCTAGCAGTGATTTAAACTCCAGGAATATGAAGACTTTATTCTGGTGTCTAGACGATTGTGAAGGGCTCAGGCAAATACAGGAGCAACATTGGCTACAGTGGGGAGCAAAGGCTGCCTCCTGAGATTTGTTTAGATTCCAGGGAGGTCTTCACTTTTGCCTAAACTCAGATTTGCCATGAAAATTCCAAAGAGAGCAGACGTTTGGCTTTGCCCTCTTTTGGGCATCTACCTGACCGTTGTGTGGGGGGTGGGGAGGGGATGCATACGTGTACAGCGTGCTTATAAGTGAGGGTTTGGCCAGGCCTAGTGATAAGGTGTATTGTCCATTGTTTTGCTTTTTTTTTTTTAAATCTTGTGTTTTCTAGAGCTGTTCATGTTTTCCCTTCCTCTTTGTCATTGTAGTATTTAACAGTTCTTTTCCCATCAAAAATATGCTGACCCTGTGCTGGTTAGAATAAGGGGTTCTCCCTGTTAGGCAGCATCTTACCCCCAGTGTTCTCCCAGATATTCTGTGTAACAGCTTTAAGTGGGAGATAGAATAGTCAGTTTATCCAAACCACCCATTTTTCTAAACTGACTTGAGAGTTCATTTATTTTGACTCCATGGGCATCATATACTGAGATGTAACACAATTATGGTTATGGTATCACCTGTTTCAGAGACAAAGGGAAAAAAGGTCTGCTGGGGCCAAGGTAACCAGCATGCCAGGTTGCTGTTGGAGAACAGGGAGTCAGTCTCCACTTTGCACAGTCGGGGCTGCTCTCCCCTGATCCCTTTGCTGCGTTTTGTTTGAAATTGCCCCCCCCCCCAGTGCTCTTCTCTGTGTCTCCTTCTGTGTGTGTGTGTGTGTGTGTGTGTGTGTCGGTGTGTGTCGGTGTGTGTGTCGGTGTGTGTGTCGGTGTGTGTGTGTGTGTGTGTGTGTCAGTGTGTGTCGGTGTGTGTGTGTTTTCCCTGTGACACTGGCAGTGGCAATAATTTTCCACCCAGAAAGAAGCCTGTGGTCTGCGATGCTCCAAGAATGAATTTCCGAGTATTTGCCAGTGGAGAAGGAGCAGAGGCTGTGACAAGAGTGATTAGTGTTGCACTTTCAGAGCAATTGTCTACTGCAGTAATAAATGGAAAATATCAGCAAGAACCAGGTTGTGGACTTGTCAATACGAGGGAAATGGGGATCCTGTACTAATCCTGCCCTTCCGTGTGCGAGTCTCCACTTTAACTGCATTGCAGAATAAAATATGTGGGGCGGTCCAGGCAACGTCAATGTCATTGACATACATTTATTATGAAAATATTTTCTAATTGGTATTAATCATTGCCACACCTCAGTTTCCTTTTTTTTTTTTTCTGAGACAGAGTCACAATCTCAAACTCCTAGGCTCAAACAATCCTCCTGCCTCTGCCACCCGAGAGTAGTTGGGACTACAGACATGTGCCACCACGCCGGGCTAATTTTTTTCTATTTTTAGTAGAGACAGGGTGTCGCTTTTATTCAGGCTGGTCGCAAACTCCTGACCTCAAGCGATATTCCCACCTTGGCCTCCCAGAGGATTATAGGCGTGATCCACTTGCCCAGCCCACTTTACATTTTTAATATCAAACTATAGTTGTTTATGCTCCTTAACTAGAGTTAAGGAATATTGGATTAGAAGGAAGTTCAAAGAATTCTGTTTCAAAGTAAGAAATCACTCCAGGCCTAAGCTTGGAATGTTTTGTTTAGATTAAGTATCTTACCCTAAAGATGGACATCGGAGGTACTTGGATGACCAGTGCCCATGTGAGATATCAAGGGAGAAAGAAACTTTTGCCATGCCTCAGTTATTGTTGACAAAGGACTTAAAGTGATAGAGTCTTGAGACTCAGTTTCAGTAGGTAGAAATCTCCTTTCTATGTCTATCGGTCACAGTCCAAATAGGAGACAGAAGCCATGCAGGTTATTTAACATTGTGATATAAGGAACTGTTGACACAGTGACTAAAAAAGCAAAAAAGAAAACAAGAATTGAGGATGTAGCAACTTCAGGAAGAGCTCTAAGGATGGGTGTTGCTCGTCTGGTTACTGGTGTCTTTTAGATTGTAATGAAGCTGGTTCTGAGTGGGTTGAAAAGGGCAGCTGGAGCCACCTGTGGCTGTGGGCACAAACCACTGCAGTGATGCTGACTGGAACAGGAAGGAGTGTGAGCATATTCCTTCTTCCTCCAGCATGGAAGCTTCCTTCAAGTGCACCCTATTGGAAAAATCTGATAGAATGCCAGCTGGCAAAGCAGAACTGTGTGCAGAGTTCTATCCTTGGTATCACAAAGGCAGAGCTGAAAAGAGCAGGTGTGGAGCTGAGAGACAAGAGCTTCATAACTGGCTCAGTCCTCCCCTTTAGCCACTTAGCATCTGTACACAGCCTTCCACACATGCTTGACCTTCCATCCTACCACAAAGGAACTCTGTTTCTGCCCAACAAGATGTAACTAGTTAAAAGAAGATCTACTCACCCTCTCCCAAAAATGAGGAAGTGTAAAGTCCAAAATCATTGTATCAACCTCTGGGCTGTGTTAACTCCTGTAATTCAGCCAAGTCCTACTGAGTAGAATACAGAGAACAACAGAATGCTACCAAAAGACAAAAGGGTAAAGTTACCTTGTTACCTTCCAACAAAAAACTGCATGAAATAATGAGGCAAGAGAAGAAGAGTGT
>CAUYSK010015922.1:0-25814 GCA_963575035.1 Avahi laniger | reverse complement strand
ATTAATTTCTTTCTATTTTTGGTAGAGATGAGGTCTCGCTCTTGCTCAGGCTGGTCTCGAACTCCCGAGCTCAGAACGATCCGCCCACCTCGGCCTCCCAGAGAGCTAGGATTACAGGCGTGAGCCACCGCGCCCGGCCAGAGAGGGACATGTATTTGCCTGGTGGTCAGTGCGCATCTCCGCATCATTTAAAAGAAGAGCCACACCGACTTCATGGGAAGCACACAGGGAAGATAAGATAGCAGAATGATGGCATGCGAGGGAATTATTAGTGCCCAGACACCCACTGACATGACACGTCCTCATTGCTCCCCGGACGCCAGGGCTAATCCACCCTGTCAGAGTTTGGTTTGTGTCCATAACATCTGTCAGCAGGAAGCCTGCTCTCACCCGGTGACAGGGAGAGGATGTCAAGGCAGATGCATTTGGCTGGAAAAGCGTTCCGATGATGGGCTAGTAGCAGAAGTTTGTGACATTTCGATAGCTCCTTGCCTTTTAATGTGCTCATTTGGGGACAGCCTGCTACCTGCTTTTCTGCCTTGATCCATCATTTTTCTCTGGGTCAAATCACAAAATAACACAGAATAGGAAGAAGTCTGGGTCCGGAGACGGCAGGTGCAGCTTGCTCTCTGTTAATCTGACAAAGTGGGATGAGTCAAAACTCCTGGTTAGCGCACAGCTCTACGGGGGATGGCTGATGAGAATGGCAGTTGTTAAATAATTAGAAAACAATTCAATAAAGTACTTGTGGATACAATGTGACCCGTGACTCAGACAGGCCTGGGACTTCTTACGGTCTTAGCATGGACGGTCTGAACGTTATCATTATACTGCAGATCCTCAGAAGGGCTGGTTAACATTGAACTGCAGTTAATAGGTGGTTGGATAAACCAGCTTTGCAGGCTTTCACCCCACCTTTTCCCTTTTACCTCAACTGCCTAACATTCGGGACTAGAAGACAGGGCTGTCACACCTCCTCCACTGCGCTGGCCTCCTCATGCAAAGGGCAGCGTGGGTCCGCATGGCCTCCTGCCTGGGTCTGAGCTGCCCCGAGACGCATTTCTCACGTTCTAAGTATGTCTCACCACGGGCGGTGACCCGTTCTGTGTTCACCTGCCCGATCCACACAGAGCGGGGCGAGCTCCCGGGCACCTAATCTCCTAGGGTGGAAATTGACACAGACTGGGCATTCACCTTGGGTTATACATAGGGATCTCATGGGCCCTCCACAGGAGACAAATACCTTACTGACCATCAGAAAGGACATTTTTTTGGGGAAAAATAAGCAACAAGAAAATGGAGGAAAGCCAAAACAGAAAACTCAGGAGGACAAATAAAATGTTAAAGAAAATGATGAAATAGAATAAATAAAAATGGTTTGGAGGGGGAGCTCTGACTTGGACGATTGTCCATTCTGCTGAGGTGTATGGAGTTCACGGTGGGAGCAGGACAGAGGTGAGGTGAGGAGAGGTGAGGACCAAGCAGATGGAGCTGGTGGTGTAGCCCCCAGCCTGGGCCCTCGCAGGTCCTGGGGAAGGAGCCCTTCTGGCCTCTGCTCTTCTTGTCAAGGAGCCAGGTGAGGCTGGGATGAGAAGAAGGATGGGCTGGCAAAGCGACCCTTCCCCAAGTCCCCCAAACCCTTCCTGAAATACCAGCTTGCAAACTTCCCTGATGCGCGTGGTTTCTGAGCCATCACGGCTCCCACGAATATTCCTGCCAAGGCCCCAAGGGTTGTGATCATCTCAGATGTTCCATTTAGTCTTGATCTCTCTCTCTGTCTCCCCTCTGCCTCTTTCTTCATTTGTATTTATTTTTGTTTTGTTTTAATCTGCCTGGATGCCTTAATGGGCTGTATTTGAAGTCAGCAAGACACTTTTAATGCTTTGGGTTGCCTCCATTCCTGGCCCCAACAGAAAATCCTCTGCATTTTTAAACCCAAAGCTTAGCCTGCCAGGTCTTTTTAAAATATCAGGAATAAATTTCTCCATCCAATTCCAGTTTGACAGTTGACCTTCCCTTCTGTCCCCAGGGCTGCCAGATTAACCAAGTAAAAATTACGAGACACTCAGGAAAATGTGAATAACAAATAATTTTATTAGTGCAAGTATATCCCAAATATTATGTGGGATACACTTAATTTTTTTTCATTGTTTATCTGAAATTCAAATTTAACTGGGCATCTAGTATTTGTCTGACAACCTTACCAGCTGATCCCTCAACCATTCTATGGAAATATTTAATGCCAAATTCATGTACACCAGACACATTTAGTCATATTTATTGCCTAGCAATTACCCACAATCTTGGTTCACAGTGTCTCTGTCTGTTTGGATGCATCCAGGGTGTCTCAGTGAGCTCCGAAGGAAGCTCCTTCTGAGCCACACTTAGAATGCTGCACTCATAGGAGGGGGCTCATTGCTCAGGTTGCTTTTGGCAGGTGGTGAGTCCACAAAGAGGGAAGATGGAAGACAAGGGGCATTTGCCAGTTTTGCCAGAGGCAGGTGTTGGTTGGAGTTCAGGAGGGAATGGGATTTGTCACTGTTTTCACTGAATTCTGGAATTGTGGTTTGGCCCTGGGATTCGCCCTGGGAGTTTAAGCTCCTGGAGGGTGGAGGAAGTCCCTCCTGATGTCTGCGACAGTTTCCCCCAGGCCTTCTTGAACCCCACCCGGAGTCCGAAGCCCCCCACCCGCATGTGGGAACAGCTCTACCATCCGGCTCAGCCTCTTAGTCCAACTCCATTTTTCAGGGGAGGAAAACAGAGCTCAGAGAGGTGAAGGAAGTTTCCCTCAAGTCAGGCGGTTTGGGTCAGGCCTTCTGATCTGCTGTCCCTCTCCTTTTCCACTGAATGCTGCTTATTCTTTTTGCCTGTGACAAGGCCACAAACAGTTGTTATCTTTTCGTGGCAAAAAAGATATGTCCCAGGGATGTGAGCAGAGACGTTGTTAAGAGTGCGTGTGTACGATGGGGGCACCCCGGGCCTGGGGGGTGCGGCTCGCTCAGATAATGGGCGTCTGATTCCCGACTCTCCCCGCTCCCTGCTGCCCGCTCCCTGGCCAGGGGACACCGCGGTGACTGACAAGGGGATTTATGAATATTTCCATCAGTGAGAGAATGGTTCATAATTTACAGCCCGCTGAGCCAGCTTCGCTGTGGCCTTAGAGCCTTCTTTTTGTAGGTAGTAATAAATTGTCTTATCACCAGTGCTGACATAACATGCTCCTTTTTAAGTGCACCATAATTTTTATTTTTAAGAGAATATTCATATTTGATGGTGGAGCTCATGGGCATCCGAATGCCACTCTGGAGAGAAGCACTCTTTTTTCTTCTTCTTTTATACAGAAGGTATAATTCAACTCCCAAATGCCACTGCCAGGAGTTGGGCTTGACTTCTAAACAGACATTGGGGGCAGACTTTGGGGACATTCAAGACCTTGATAGACAGAGTGACTTACCCTTCAGCAGGGAGGCATCACAAGGATGGACGCAGCCTCTGCAGGAGGCGCGTCCTCAGACCGGGCCAGCTCGCTGTCTGGGAAGGGAGGTGGCGAGGGAGCAGGTGGAGCCTCAGGCTTTCCATCCCAAAGGACCGGCTTCGCCGCCACCCTGGGGACTCACTCTCTTGAGTTGCCCCTTTCAGGAGGGCTCTGGAGGATGTGACAGATGGAGAATAAAGGAATCTGAAACCCTCCTATGTTGTCCCCAGCTCCGGCTCATTGGACTGGCCAGTCCAGGTGCTGTGTGTCTTTCCTTCTGTCTCCTCTAGGGGGCAACAGTGCAGCCTGCTCATCCCCAGGGAGCAGTTCTTTCCCCAGCCTCTGAGCGCCCCAGAGCGTGTCTTGGACGGGGACTCCACAGATGGTCACTGATGACCAGGGACTCCCCCAGGCCTGTCCCCTGTTTCTTCTGTCCCGTAGGGTGGACCAGCTGGGGAGTCCTACTTCCCTTTCCCTCAAGGCTCCTGTGCCTTGATCCTCGGCCAAGAGCACCCCTCACTGCTTGGCAGGAAGAGACAGGGGCCTCTGGTCATTGCTTGGCTTCCTCCTCTGCCCTCGTCCATCCTGTGCCTTCGCAGCCACCCCACCAGCCTCTCCACTCTCTAGAACCTTAACTGTTCATGTAACAAGACCTTGGGCAAGGTCCTTCCTCCCTCTGAGCCTCTGCTCTCTTGTCTGCAAAACAGAAGACACGAGGAGCCCTGCACAGAATGGTTTTAGGGAAACCCGAGACGTAAGTGTACACGAAAGCCTCCCAGAGGGCTCAGTAAATGTGAGTTTGTTTCTCTTCCCCTGCCATTCTTCCTTCCTTTCTTCCTTCATTGCTGTTTCCCTCCTTTTTATCAGGCACATCCAGGAAGGGGCTGATGTCCCCTGGGCTGTGTGATCCTTCTAGGTCTGGGACGTGGAGGGACAAGAGAGGTTGGCCTGAGGGTCTCTTCTGGGGGAGACGCGAGGCCCATAGTCCTGGCCAGCCCAGGGCATGTCTGTGTTCACACAGCTGCACCCACACAGATCCTTCTAGAACCATGTACACTTACAAGTAGCAACCAGATATCGCCAAACCTCTGGCTTTATGATAATAGTTATTACATCCTGCTGTCTGAGTGCCAGACACAAGTTCGAGCACTTATCTAAGCTAATTCATTTGAGATGGACACAAATATTATGCCCATTTTATGCTCAGTTGGAAAAACTGAGAGGTTAACTGTCTCACCCAAGGTCACACAGCTAGGAAATGGCAGAGCTGGGATGAGAACTCAGATGGTCAGCTCTGGAATCTGTGCCCTGACCACAGTCCTCCTCTGCCTCTCATATTCCTGCCTGGGAAGTCCTGCTTCACTTGGACTATTCCTTGCCTATTCCGTGGGATAGGTCTTGAGTGTCACTTCCCATCATTCTGTCTTGTGGCCCTGCAGTGTGCTGTGGCAAGTCCTCAATGAACTTTGACCTGAAAGCCTGTGAGTGAGAAGGTTCCAAACATCCCATCTATCAAAGAATGATGAGGATTGAATTAGACTTTCTCCTTAATGATGGTGACCACCTGTGACCCCTGAATGGTGCCTGCTCAGGAGGGAGCACACTGGTCCATGTTGCTGGTTTCTAATGAAAGATCAATTTTACAGGATGGAGGGAGAAAGGCTCAGAAGCAGAAAGAAAAAGAGTAGGGGAATTGGCCCCTGTCCAAAAGAAGAGAGCCAAACACAAAATCATTTGAGCCACAGGAATGTTGTTTGTTACCAAATTTTCAACCTTTGAGCAATGACAGTATTGTATGGCAGAAATCAGTTGCTGGAGTTCCTATAAGTGGGAGGGATTGATGCTGTGGCAGGTGGCCCTGAGGTTTCAGCAGGGCAGAACCTGCAACGGGTAAAGGACTTCCTAACTCTCACTCCTGGAGGAACAAGAGAGAGGGTCTTGTTGGGGCCCCAGATAGCGCAGTCATGCAGCTATGTTCTCTGCTGCTGGTGAGTTTGGTCTCGAAAGAAAACATAGCAGGAATGATTTCGTCTGGGTTGGGGATTTGAGGGAGTTTAGACTATAAATAGTGAGGAGTACATAAAAAGCCTCAAGAGGATTTTTGGAAGCCCTAAATCCACCATGTAGATCCAAGCAAATTAACAGGAACCACTTAGGTTTGGGTAAGGTCTAAATGCATAGCACCCTTCCACCTGTCACTATGCAGCTGGCATGGTTCACGTGTCGGCTGTCACCACACCCCTTGCCAGCATCTGCCAAACCGAGGACACGTGTCTCAGGAGGGTCGCTGCCAGTGTGCCGGCTGCCAGGTGCTGCCTCGTCCTGCGTGATGACCTCATTTGCTCTCCACAAGTGAGGAGAGCTGCTGTTGGTCTCATCTACAGTGGAGGAAACTGAGGCACAGGAGTTTTAGGTGCCCCGTCCAAGGTCCCACGGCCAGCAAGCAATGGGCTAGATTCCACTCTTAGCCAGGGCCCACACAAAAGGCAATCCTGCAGGAAGTTATGCTGAAATCAGCAGAAAACTGCCGCAGCATGTGGGTAGGAACCTGCCCGCCTCTGTGCCTTGCTTCCTGGATGCTTGCGGTCCTTGCCTTCTCTCCTCTCTGGGCCCTCACTTCACTCTATGCGCGGACTCATCCCCAAACCCCTTTGCACTCCTGTAGCTTAAGAGACCTGAAGCCCACCCTGGTCACAGGGGCTGCTCAGAACCAAGCGAGACCCAGAGTTGAAACCTTCCTGTCCCTGGCCCTGTGCCTTCGGAGGCTGCTGCCGACTCCTACATACCTACAAACGGGTTCTCGCCTCTTCTAAGAAAATCACTGTGACCTAAAATTGAGGGAAAGACAACCTGGAGAAGTGACATTTAGGAATAAAACTAGCCATCCCGTTTACAAGAAAAGTCCAGGGCTCCGATGGATTTGTTTATCCTGTTGGACTGCCTGCCTTTACAGCCCCGCCACCCGGCGTCACACTAGCAGATTCCTTCTCCCAGGCTCTGGAAGAGACTGCGGTGGGAGAACACTAGATCAGAGGTTCTGCCTAGTTTGAACAGGGGTGGAGCAAGATGACCAGGTCTGAGGCTTCATCCTACCAGTGAGAAATGGGGAGACGGGGAGCCCCTTTAGATGGAGAGCAGCCGCTGAGCCCCCAGCACAGGTCCAGCACTGAACTGGGCATGAGGCCACTAATCACAGTCGGGCCTGACACATAAGGTCACACAGCCTGGTGAGCCATTCTTCCTGCAGGGGCAGAGGGGGAGAGTTGGGGCGTGGGACGGGGGCTTTGGCTGAGGAAGCCTTCACAGAGGGGACCTGCGGTGTCAGCCTGCCAGCATGAATCTGAGCAGGTGGGAGGGGGTCAGAGAAGAAATGGCAAAAGCCAAGGTGCTCAGACCTGAATGGCCAGTCTGTCTGGGAACAGCCAAGGCCCTGTGGTGGGGCAGGAAGAGCAAGAAAAACAGTGCCAGCTTGCGGAAGGCCGTGTCCCTGAGTCTGGTCTCCACCCTGTGGAGAAGACTCACTGATGGCCTGATCAGGCAGGTGGGAGTGCCTGGGAACCAAGACTCCAGGGACCGTGGGGAGGGTCGCTGAGGGGCAGCAGCTGGAGCCAGAGAGACCACCTGGGGGATTATCATGACAGCCTGTGGGCATGTCGAGGACCTCAGCTGGGGCGGAAGCTGCGGGATGGCCAGGGAGTCAGCAGAGACGTGCTGGGTCACTGAGCGAGTGACATTCCTGTGAATGCCACAGGGAACCCAGGGGCTGTGGGCTGGGGGTGAGGAAGTTGGCACAGGTCACTGTGGATTTGAGAGGCCAGAGAGAGAGAGAGATATTGAGCAAGGAGCTGAAGATGTGGGAAGCAAGGTGTGGCCTCCTGAGATAGAGTGAGGCTGCACCTGCAGGTTTGAGAGCCACCGAGGTCAGGCTGGTTGGAGCTGTGGGATTGCCCTCCTCTGCTGTCCACTCCTCTTGGGATCCAGTCCAAACTCCTGCTGAAGCAAATGAAGCTGTCACAGCCTGGCCTCTGGCCATCCCTCTTGCCCCTCTCCCAGGATGGTCAATGCCGCTGCCGTTCTGACCTCCTCCACACCAAGCTTCCTGTTGCCTCAGGGCCTTTGCACATGCTGGTCCCACTCTGACACCTCCCCCAGGGGTGGGAAAGACTGTGCTACTCTTGGACTGCTCCTCCACCCCTCCATCTTGGCACTCCATCCCCCAGGTCACCAGTTTCCACTGTAAATACTTAGTGTGATCTCTATCTTCTTGCTTAGATCTGACTGACAGTCCATTCATCCGGCTGTTCCCTGTTTATTTCTTCAAGCTCAGCTTAAGAGTCACTTCCTCCAGGAAGCCCTAAACATGACAGGCCCCACTGTGTGTGGGCTGGGGCTGAGGGGGTGGGGGGGTGTCAGGCAGGACCTTTGGAGCACTGCAAAGACTTTGGAGTTTTCTCTCTGTGAGACTGGGAGCCGAGGAAGAATTCTGAGCTGAGGATTGTTGAATCTGACTTCTGTTTTCCCACGCCCCTCTGTGTTGAGCACGGATTAAAGAAGGCAAGGGCGGGGCAGAGAAGCCACCTAGGAAGCTGAGTTTCGCCAGGTGAGAAGTGAGGTGGCTTGGCCCTGGGTGGTAGCAGGGCTGTAATCAGAGTGGTCAGACTCTGGGTGGATTTCAGAGGTAGAAACAACCGGGTTCACTGACAGTCTAGACATGGGTGTGTTGGGGTGGTGGAGGGGTTAAGGGCAGCCGCAGGCTTCCACCTGAGCAGTGGAAGGGTGGAGTTGGCATTGACCGTGATGGGGGGATCTGAGGACAGGGTGGGGCAGAGGGACGTTTTGCGGGGTGGGCAAGATCAGGCGCTCAGGTCTATCAAGCAGCTTAGCCAAGTGGAGAAGTTGTTGACCGTCCGGAGTCCAGGATGGACGTCCAGGCCAGCGATACACACCGGGAGTCATTGCATGTAACGGTGTGGCAAGGTATGAGAATGGCTGAGCCCATCTGGGAACCGAGGGCGGATAGAAAGGAACAACAGTCCAGGAGCCGGGGTTGGGGCACTCAGCTGCTAAGAAGGAACCGGCCAGGGAGCCGGAGGAGAGCAGCCACCGAGGCTGAAGGAAAACCAGGGGAGGAGGTGGGAGGTGCATGCCACGCAAGGAACATGCTTCAAGGACGAGGGGTATCAGCCCTGTCAAATGCTGCAGGAAGGAGCCCAGGACTGAGAACTGCCCCCTGGGTTTAGCAGCTTGGAGGCTGCTGGTGGCGCTGCTGAGAGCCGTGGGCATGGGCGAGAGGGTGTGGCTTGGCTGAAGCAGGTTGAGGCAAGAGTCGGGGAGGAACTGAGACAGTGGGTAAAGGCAACTCTTTGGAGGAGTTTCGTCTTGCTATAAAGGGAAGAAGAGAAATGGGAGGGTAGCTAGAGAGAGCGATGTGCGTTTTTTTAGATAGATGAAGTCACGGTGTGTTGTAAGTGCATGGAGATAATTCAGCAGGAGGAAGGGGGATGCTGGGAGGGGGTGTCTTTGAGAAACTGGGATGGGCTGGGATCCAGCACACGACAGAGGGCGAGGTCCCCAGGAAGGGTGAACACCAGCTGTCCCCTACAGCACCGGGGTGGGTGCGGGTGGAAGAGGAAGGTCCCTTGTGAGAAGGAAGCAAGGTCACCAGCTGAGGGTGAGGATGAGGGCACAGGAGTTGGAGAAGGGGGGGTTGGAACAGTCATGGGGAAGAGTGGGCAGCCAGTGGGATGACGACAGCCAGAGGTGTGCAGTGATGACTGTCAAGGGAGGCCGGCCAGCGTGGATTCGTGTCTTCTCCACCTGTGTTCTGCTGCGTGCAGGTACTGAGCGGAGGGAAAGGGAGGGGTGGGCACAGAGCGGCTCTCCAGGGAGTAGTGGAGTGATATGACCTTCCCAGAACCTGGTGGTGATGGCAGGAGGACACACAGACCAGCAGGCACCCGTCCACGGCGGTGGGTTGGGAACCGCAGAGCTACAGGGTAGGAGCTACAGGAACTTGCCAATTCCTCAGCCACCCCCAGCCCGGCCACTTCATTCATGCCGCAGCCGGCAGATCCTCTGCAAGGCACTTTCCCTATGCTGTCTCTGTACGCTCTGCCTCTCAAAACTCTACTTTTGTAGACAGGAACAATGTTCCAGCTCTTCTCGCCGGCTGGTCGCTGCCGGGCCCCCACTCCCACCCCACCTGCTCCCTCCCTGCCTGTGCCATGACTAGGGAGGGAGACCGACTTCCCGATTCACTCTCGCTGGGGAAGAGTACTTAGGCAACGAACCCCAAACCCATCCTGGAGTCAAGGGAGGTCCCTACACAGGAATAAGAGGCATACCCTGCTGCCGGACTTTGATAAAATACAACTCAATCCTTGGGTTCTGCTTGGCATCGGGTTGGGGGGAAGTGGAGGGGAAGGTCAGAGTTACAGCTGCTTAAGGCTGATTGAAGTTGTTATTTAATTTACAGAATGTATTCATTCTAAATAATACTTGAGTCTTCCTTCCCCCTTCATTTATTCTCCCCTTTCTTTGTTCTCTCCTACCTCCCCCTCCCTCCCTTACCTACTCTCTCTCCCTCCCTTCCTTCCTCCTTTTCCTCCTTTCAATAAATATTTGTTTGGAGTCTGCTGTGTGCCTTCGAGAATCTGTATGGAGATGATACAATAGACACAGAGAAGAGGACGAAGTAGACCCCCGGGGGACCCACCCAGCAGCCTTCCTGGTGCTGCATCTTGCTAACAGAATCCTGGTTTTGCTCAGTCTGGGCAGCAATGTGCTCCGGGAATGTTCCCCCAGGAGAAAAACTAAGTCTGATGCAAAGCACCCAGGGTAACTCTGTTCACATTGTCAATGACTACTTGGCAGTGGGGGGGTGCACCTGTGACCCAGTTTCGGTCAGTGTGGCTGTGAGGAAATGGGCTGGAGTTTCTGGGTGTCTCCTCCCTAAGGACATGAGAGACATTCAAGAGAAGGTCACTCCTGCCCTTCCTTCCTCGGAGGCTGTCTTCAGAAGGTGAGATGTGCCCATCTGTGGCAGTCATCTAGGACTATGAGGAGTATAGAAAAGCTATCTTGAGTCACCTTAGATCCACCTACCACCAAATTCCCGTTTGTGAAACAATGAACTGACCTGACCTGACTTTGTTTTTGAGATAGGGTCTTGATTTGTTGCCCAGGCTGGAATGCAGTGGTGGGATCATAGCTCACTGCAACCTAGAACTTCTGGGCTCAAGCGATCCTCCTGCCTCAGCCTGTTGATTAGCTGGGACTACAGGTGTGTGCCACCATGCCTGGCCTGAACTGTCCCTATTGTTTGCACTCCTTCTATTTGAGCATTCTAATATTTTGTAACCAAATGCATTCTAACTGCTGCAACAAGGAGGAAATTAACAACTGTGATTTTCTATCACCTGTGGCTCCAAGCCTCCTAGAAGCTGAGGCAAAAAAGGAAACCAGGTGAATTGCAAAGCTCTCATTCTTACTCAGGAAGAGCTTCTCAGGGAGTTTCAGCATTTTTGCCCTTAAATCCCTTGTTTGACATTAAATTTCCACAAGGGAGTTTATGAAAGAAACACTGAGATACATAATTGCTAGATCCATGATAATCGTTTTGCAGGAGAAGCAGTTTTCACAAGGTTCTGTCTTAAAACAACGAGGATCTAGACATAAAGGAAGAGTCTAACCAGAGGAGCGAATCATGGGTGGGAGCTGCTCCATGCCCTCCCCACCCCAGATGGTCACAAATCCCCGTAGCAGGGATAAGCTCAGCATGGATGGGCACATACTGAAGGGACCACTGAGAGAAACTGTTCATAGAGAGTGGAAGGCAGAGCTCAGAGAAGGGTGTGGATCCTGGAGCTTTAGGGAAAGGGAAGAGCCCTGACCCACCACTGCTAGAGGGGGCAGCATGGGTGTGATTTGACAGGAGTGAAAGGGAAAGAAGAGGATCTGGCTGGGGGAACCCCCTGTTTGTAGATATCCTGGGCCCAGGTAAGCCTCCCCTGGGATGCGGGGAGGGAGCTGGAGGGAGGCAGTGGTCTACTCTTTCCCCGGTTCTCCCTTGTCTCCTGCCCACTTGCTTGTGTGACCTGTTTCAGCGTCTCCTGTTCCCTGAGGACTGGACCATTTGTGTTTATCTGGTGCCAAGGAAGCTCTGTCAGGTCTAAGGAATGTCTCTGTAAGTCCCATCAGGTAACTCACCTCTCAGCGCTGTGCAGCCCAAAGTCTTCCAGTGTGCTCCTGATAGAAATGTAGTATTCGAAAATTCAAACTAGCCAATTACTTTAGGAAGAGCCTTTGCCTTGCCAAGGATTCACAAGATTTTCATGAAAAAAAAAATGCTATGCTTACCGTACCTTTTCTGTAGGATGTTAGTATAATAGATGCCACAAGGGGATAAAAAGGCAAATACATTTGTGAGAATTCAAAAGGTATCTTTACTGCAGTATATCTGGAAGGCATTAATACCATATGTCAAATATCAAATCTAAGAGACACCCTTGACTGGAAGATGCATCATTATTTTACATATTACTAAGAAAGAAAAAGCGTCCAAGATGGGAAGTCTGACAGACACTCCATAAGGCTGGAACAATGAAAGGCTACACTTTCACTGCATAGGAGAAAATGAGAAATAAACCCACTATACAGAAACAGCAAGGAACGGTCTGCTCTCTACCTTGACCCTGGTGGAGGGAGGGAGAAGTAGGGAGAAATGCCCTGCAGTGATGGTTAGAATGGTCAGCTGGTTCTGACTCTGGGATCACAGGAGCTGGTCCCCAGATCACTGGAAGAAGCAAACACAAACCCTCTCTGGAAGAACTATGCTTCAGTCCAGGCCAGTGGCCACTGCAAAACACCAATTGTGAGATTTTTCCCAATTTTAAGATGTCCCCATGGATGAGGACAGTACATTTATATGCCTGTGAGTCGCTCAGAGGGACAGAGTATTCCGTCCCACCGGGAAGCTCCTGGTGCCCAGGGGCAGTAGCTGTCACCACTGCTGCCATTTATGGATCACTTAGTCAGTGCCATGTGCTGGGTGAGACACTCTGGCTCTGCATACATCAGCTCCTACCATCCTCATAGCACCTCTGCATGGGGACAGTGGCATTACTGTTACTTTCAGCAGAAGAAACTGAAGCAACTTGCCTGAGGTTGCACCCGAGTAAGTGACAAACCTGTGCTTTGAGTCCATGCTCTTCTCCAGTATCCTGAAGGTGGTTTCCGTCAGACATTCTTTGAGGGATGCCAGCCTGGCCCGCTGAACCTAGCATGTTGCCAAAAATGCAGTTTTCCAATAAAGTATCTATTGCCTAAAGGGAGGTGATTTCTGAATCAATTTCTGTCTTGACACATCCAAGAAGGCTGTGCGAAGTCTTCTGCTGCCGGTGGTCTTGGCTATACAGGTATTCCTGGGCCCCAGATGAGCAGTCCTGTAATTGCTGTAAAGGGATCCGCTGTGGGCAGGAGAACACATAATTCAATAACATCTTCTCCGTGACTCTTCCTCCTATTTGCTGGTTTGGGAAGATGTTAGCATTAATATAAATATCACATCTCTGTATTAGCATTTCCTAAAACTTCTGAAATGTGACCGGGCTCCAATCACCTTTCTGGTCCATGACCTGTCCCTCCCCAGGCTCACCTACCTCTCCTCACAGAACTGTGTGAACCTCAAGGGCCATCTGGAGAGCTGGAGCTGAGTGAGTAATAAATCCCCTCCCTGCAGGAGGACGAGTCAAGCTTTATACAGATCCTACCCTGTGCCAAGGGCTGGTGCTCCTGTGATTGAGCTAATCTCGTCACTGTGTAAATCAATAGGAAACCCACGGGAGGTGATTTGATTTAGGATGTTCATTTTGGGAAGCTGGTCTTCCCATGATGTTGGAGCCAAGATACTGCCCTGGCACTTCCATGACCAATGGAAAGTTTAGTTCAAAAGGACTTGACTTGTTAATAAAATAAATTCAGATCCCCTCCAAATAAAAATTCAGATGAATTTTAGTCTCCTCTCAGTTCAGTAGGCTGAATCCCTTAATCTACCAAATTATTATGGAAAAACCCTTATCTCTGCCTGTTAAAATCACTGCTGTTGTGGGTTTCCCTCTTCTCTTGGGAGGCACGAGCTGCTTTATAATCACTTGGATTACGTGCAGTGTACATTATCTTGAAGCAGGCCACACACTTGAAGAAGTACAACACAGGACCCAGGATGAGTCTGAGAGACAGTCTGGCCAGCAAAGGCCAGAAAGGTGACCCACGTTGCTGGCAAATGACAGAGCAAGGTTTCTAATCCAGCCCCCGACTCAGTCCAATGCCCCACCTCCGCAGGCCAGCTGACTGGGAAGCCAGGGCCACCTTGGGCAGAGATAGCTGAGGGTTCTGGGTACTGTTTCTACCCAACAGGTATGGCGGGTTCTCCTCTAGGGCTTCCCAGATTGCATGAGGGTCTCATGTCTCTCCATGGGGCAGGGACTGGCATCTAGTCCATCTGTAGGAGGGGCATAGGTGACTGTATTCTGCAGTTTGGGGCAGGTCTGGAGTGACTGCCCATGGAACTGACCCCACTTGGCCAGGGGAGAGCAGGGGAGAAGTTGCATCTAGTGCGGAAAACAGAAAGCTGTGTGGGATATTGATCCCCAAGTTCCAAGAGGGGCCCTTGGCAGGAGTCCTTGTGAACATGGAATTGGCTTGTCCTGGTTGGGCCTCCCACCACACCTCTCGTTCCTTCTCCCACCTCCATTAGAGGTGACTCACGCCTGCAGAAGGGATGAATCATGTGGGTTATGAAACTCAAGGACTCCTGAGAGGGAGGCTGGAAAGGACCTCAGGAAGCCATCCATGTGGATTCTGCCCTCTCCCCACTCACTCCTGCCCCAGAACCTCACCTCTGTCTGCCAAGCCACAGATTCAAGCAGGTGACTCCTACACAGCTCTCTGAACAAAAGAGACTGCTCCTGGACAGGAGCATCAGATAAGCAGTTTCTCTCCAGCCTCAAGGCCTTTTACCTTTTGTGTGTTTGTTTCCCCTAGGGTATTAATCAGGTTGATGGCTTGCTTTCTGCATGGGGTTAGGTGGGACCAATGGGTCCTGGAACGGATGAGAGAACTTGCAGCTATCTTCACCTTTCATAACTGCTTGTTCATTGTGTGAACATTTCCATAAATCTCCAAGGTGTTCCAAATAATTATCTACTGGATACCAGGCTGCTCAAGCAGCAGGGGTGAGGACGGTTTCAACTCACTTTCCCACTGACTGATCCCAGTTCAGTGGGTGCTTTTAAGAGTATTCATGAGCTAGTGCAGCGGTCCCCAACCTTTTTGGTACCAGGGACCAGTTCATGGAAGACAATTTTTCCATGGCTGGTGGGGGGCGACAGGGAGGGGGTAGAGCTGCGGGGGGCGGGGCGGGGAGGTGGAGCTCAGCTAGCGATGCCAGCGATGGCCAGCGGTGAAGCCAAAGCTTTGCTGACTCTCTTCCTGCTGTGCGCCCAGCTTCCTAAGTTTCATGGAAGACTATTTTTCTAAAGATGGGGTGGGGGGCCGGGGGCGGCGACAGAGCTCTGCAGCCCGGTCCCTAACAGGCTGCAGGCGGGGGCTGGGGACTGGAGATCTAGTGAGCACCTACCACGTTGCAGGCCCTGAGCTCATAAAAACAAACGTTTATCGACAGCTGGTTGCATGGCAAGAGCTGACGTCATCCTCAAATCAGCCCTACGGGTAGATATCACTGTTACCCCCATTTTACAGGGGGAGCCCCTGTGCTCAACAAGGACAGTAACTTGCCCAAGATCACACAGCTGCTAAGTGGACAGGCTGGGGATTCACCTGCACAGCCTGACTCCCGAGGTGGGCTTCGGCCTCCCTCACGTATTCCAGTTTCTCCAGTACGCACTTGTTGAACGCAGCTAATCTGCCACAAGCCTTTGCCCCATTCAACGTGACCTGGTCCTGGGAGACCCAGTGCTTTCCCCTAGATCCCTAAACACTCGCAAGCCCACTGTCTCATGCTGAGGTGGGCAAGGCCACCGGGCCTATGATAGCCACCCAGGTGAGCACGGCCATCAGGTGTCAGACCGGTCTGGGGAACAGGGGACTCACCTGAGACACCCCAGGGCCCCTCTGCTCCTAGCGGAACACACGGGGCCAAGGCTGCCTCTCCGGGCCCTCCTGTGTCCCAAGAGACCCAAAAGTCTGCGAGAAGTTCCTCCCGGTGGGGTAGTTTCGTACTGCCCCTGCGGCGGTCCGCGCCACCGGGCCCCGGGTTGGTCGCGGCCCCGGCTCCTCCCGGCCGCATGAGCGCGGGCCCAGGGGCGCCGCCGGGCCGCGCGGGCGGGAACGCGCCGCGGCCGCCTCCTCCTCCCTGGCTCCCGCCCGCGGCGGCGGCAGCAGTGGCGCTTCCCCGGCGCGGAGCGGCTTTAAAAGGCGGCACCCCACCCCCCCGGCGCACTCGCCGCTCGGGCGCCGCGCGAGCCTACCGCTGCCATGCCTCCGCGCGCGCCGACTGCGCCCGGGCCCCGGCCGCCGCCCCGGGCCGCCGCCGCCACAGCCGCCGCCGGGGGCGCTGGGGACGCGGGGGGCGCCGGCGGGCCCGGGACCCGGCTGCTCGCGCCGCGCCCCTGGTGCTGGCTGCTGCTGCTCGCGCTGCCCGCCGCTTGCTTCGCGCCGCCGCCGCCGCGCCCCGTCTACACCAACCACTGGGCAGTGCAAGTGCTCGGCGGCCCGGCCGCGGCGGACCGCGTGGCCGCGGCGCACGGCTACCTCAACTTGGGCCAGGTGAGTGCGACTGGCCCCGCGCGCCGAAAACTTTCCGGGCGGTCGGCGGGCACGCGCGAGGGGGTGTCTCGCAGTCCTCCGGGCCCGCGGCGCCGTGTCCGCGCGTGGGAAGGCGTCCGGGACGGCTCGGCCCGCAGGTTCGTGGGGCGACGAGCGGCTGAGGCGCCTGGTGGGGAGTCGCCCGGGAACGCGGTGCGCGGGACGCTTGGAGGGAGGACCAGGTAGTCCGCGTGGGCGCCTACGCAGGCCCTGCGCACCGGCCACAAGTCCTTGGGCAGTGCTGCCGGCTTCTGGCGCTCGAAGTGTGGCCTCAGAAGGTGGGCCCCGCGCAGACACCTGCCCGGCTCCCGCGGAGCAGGAGCTGTCTTGGTTCGGCGCCGTGCTTTTTCCGCGTCTCAGTGCCCACCCAGCGCTCCCTGGCCTCCCAGCCCTGGCTCCGCCACGTCGGCCCTTCTGCCCTCGACGGGCAGCTCCGGGTTCTGGACCATGTGCGCGCACCAGGGCGGTCCGCCCCTCCTTGGGTGACATGGCACGTGGCCAGCGTCTCGGGGACTCGCGCTCCTTTGGTGTCTGCAGCTGCGGGGAGGAGGGCAGCCAGGCAGGGAACCAGGCTGCTGTCAGGGAAGTTCTCCGGACATAGCTGAACACAGCATCAGCTCCGGGCGTCGGGGGGTGTCCTGCGTTGAAAACCTCTCCGGGCACTGAGGGGGGTCGCTTTGTTTCTGGGCTCTTGCCGCTGCCTGTTCGAATGACAGCTGCCTGCATAGGAGCTGTGTGACCTTAGGCAGGTCACTTCCCTGACTTGCTTATCTGCAGACAGTGACAATGTGTACATTGTGTGGTTCTTGGGATAATCCAATGTTGCACTGCCACAAAACCCGGACTGGGGCCCGGCCCTCACTGGGCAAGCCAGGACCCCCCAGCCCCCCCATCCCGACCCTGGCTGTCATTACTGCTGTTAGGTGGCAAGCAGGTCACTCCCTGGCAGCATAAATCCAAAGGACTGCCATCACGGAGGGTCCCTGTTTCCTACCACAGTCCGGTGAAGGGGTGAGGAGACGGGTTTGATTCCCATGTATGGCTGGTGGAGGGGCCACCAATGTCAAGGCCTCTCAATGCAGTTAACAGATCTACAAACTGCACACTCAGAGGATCAAGTGAAGTGACAGGAAGCGCAGCCTTGTAAGTCAAACCGCACTGCCAGGCAGTGTTAAATTTAGTTTCATCATTATCCTTGGCAGAAGCCAACAAACTGTGGTGCCGCCCTGATAGAAGTGACATTTGTTCTGCATCCTGAGTCTGGCGTTGATGCTGCTCATGTGAGATGTGTGGCCTTCTGGAAGGGTAGATTCTATCATGTGAACTGTACTTCACAGGATAGGTTGGAGTTTATCTGAAAGAATGCAAGCACATCTTTATATGTAACCACTGAAGCTTCCTCAAACATACTGTGATTTAAGATTTTTGCCTTTGGGTTGCACTGACTTCATTTTCCTCTGTAGTTCCTACATCTCTCTGGCTGACTGTCCAGACTGAGGAAGGTGCTCCTCGTGTTTGCCTATGGCCCCCGGCTCCTACCACGCTTCATTCTTTGCCCAGGTGGCTCAGCAATTTGTTTTCAGCTAAAAGTGACTCTTAAATTGCATGGTAAATTATAAAGTGCCTGGGTTTCGGGCTCTTATAATTAAACGAGCAGAGAACTGAAGTCAAGCAGTGAGCTCCTGGGCATTGCAAGAGAGGCAGAAAGAGGAACAGCAAACTTCCCCTTACAGTTCTTGTCCATGGGAATAAAAATGCCTGACCCTTGGCCATGCTGAGCCTTTGAAACAGCATCTGTCAGACTCACTGAGTTGCTTGTGCCCAAAGTCCACTCTCCTGATTTTGCCTATGGAAGAGAAGGTTCCTCCCTGAATGCTTCCCAGGACATTCTGGGGAGTCTCTGAGGGTCTCCTCAGCTCTGTACAGTGAAGCACCAGGGTAGACTCCACATGGCCTGGTCACTCCACTTGGTAGGCACAGTGCTGGTGGGGACACTGGAGACATTCACAAACTGGGGGTTCAGTTGGCTGGGGATGTGAGCTGTCTCAAAGGCTTGTGTGTGATTACTCCAGGAGAGCCTGTTACTCTTTATTCTAAAACCAGCTTTTCTCTTCCCCCCTCTAAGTGCGCTGTTAATGTGGAAAAGGCCTGGAGCATTCCAGCCTCGACCCACTCAATAAGAACTCTTTAAAAGCCTTATTTGCCTTTTTTCAGCCAGGAGAATTTGTGACTCATAAATAAGATGTAGATATTATTAGCTTTGATTTACAGATGAGTAAATGAGAGTGAAGCAAGGGAGGAAGCTGTTTGTGTTCACATGTCACCTCTGACAATCACACTCCCTGCTCTTTGTCTCCTGCTGTATTCTCTGCTCTAAGATCTCCTTTATGTAACTCTTTCCCCAAGCCCTTAATGGGCAATTAGTGTTCTGCTCGGTACCTGCCTGGATCACAGCCCTGGTTTTCTCCTGGATTGTTCCTGTGCTCTAAGCTCTTGCTTGTTTCCCTTTCTTTCATACAACTAATAATCTGATTTGAGCTATTTCACGTGATCCAAGGGTAATTTAGACCAGTGGTTGGTTATTCACTTTTCTTGAATCATGGATCCCTTTCAGCATCTGATAAAGGCTCCAGATCCTCTCCATTGAAAAATATGCATCATCTGGAACACAATATAGCCTCTTTTTGCCCCTTTGTTCATCATTACAGATAATGCAACACAATTTTTAAAAGGGAATAAAAATCTGGAAGAGTCAAATGTCATTATTGACAGACGACATAACTAAGTACATGTGTAAGAACCCGGGTAAGAGAGTTGAGTGGGTTGCTTGATCAGCAGTAGCTACCTCTACAGCAGCAACATCTGAGAAGATAAAAGAAATTATAATTCATTCCAGCTTTAAAGTGATAATATACTTAGAAATAAGTCTTTTAGAAAGGTGAGACTTTTGTAGAGAAAATGACAAAATATTTAAAAGAAGGATTGAGAAAAGAAAGTCTGAATAAATGGAGAGAAATATTGTATGGGAGGGCTGAATATCATAGTTGCCCCCCGTTAATCTTTAAATTCAGTGTAATCTAGTTTAAATCCTGACAAGACTTTCTGTGGGATATGAAATACAAACTAACTCTGAAATTCATATGGAAGAGTAAGGTCTAAGAGTACCTCAGACAGCTCTGAGAAAGAGGACAGGGAGGGAGATGTGGTAATCACGAGAGGTTGGCGTTGGCCCCGGGGGTGGTCCAGTCCATAGATGGAATTGACTCCAACCCAAGCATGTATGGGAACTTGTGCGTGCGAGCTGAGGAGTTACAAATGGGTGGGGAAGGATGAGCTATTTAATAAAGGGTGCTGGGAGAACAGGCTCGCCATGTGGAAAAACAATTAGCTCCTCACTGCACACTACACAATAGATTCCAGACAGGATTGAAGACCTGACTGTATATAAAACTTTTAGACACAAATATAGTGGAATGCCTTCATGACATTGAGAAAGGAAATAATTTCTTAGGGCATAAAAAGAAACAAATTTAAAAATGGAGAGATTGATACATTCAAATAAAAAATTATGTATAAATAAAGGCATCATAACAGTTGAAAAGGAAGTAACAGACTGGGAAAAGTATCTACAACATACAACAAAGAGATTAGTACATAGGTTATTTTAAAAACCATAAATCACTAAGAAAAAGGTAAATGCCAGGTAGAAAAATGGGGAAGAATGTGGATAGAGAATTCAATGAAGAGGAAATCCAGATGGCCAATAAACATAAGAAATGATGCTCATCCTTGCACAACCTGACTTGGAGTTACTGGAGCAATGCAACTTAGGTAATAGTGAGATACCATTTCACACCTACCAGATTGGCATGCGTGGAAAAGTGTTAGCATCACGTGTTGGCGAGGATGTAGAGCAACGGGAACTTTCAGATGCTGCTGGTGGAAGCTGACATAACTACTTTGGAGAGCAATTTGGCAGTGCACAGTGAGGCTGAATTGCAGCAGCAGGTCCACATCTAGGCTTGTTCTGGAGGAACTCTTGCACAAGCAGACTTGTATGAGAATGTCCATTGGGGCATTTTTTAAATGAAGGAGAAAACCACCTAAATACGCATCAGTAGAATAATGGAGAAATAGGTCAAAATAGTCACCATAGAAGACTATGGAGTAGTTAAAAATGAATAAACCAGATATGTATCTACACAGATAAATCTCTGAAATAATGTTGAGTAAAAAAGGCAAGTTGCAGACATACAATGTCATAGTATTTACATAAACTTTAAAAAACTCACAGAGCAATAGTATATTATTTATGGATGTTTGCAGATGTAGTAAAAATATAGAAGCCTGGGCTGTAAGGATCTGCATCAAATTCTAGTTAGTAATAGCTTCTCCGAAGGGGGAGGGATACTACGGAGAGGAACTTCAGACTTTATCCTCACTGTTCTATTTCATAACACATGTATGGATGTATATATGAATATAAATGGATTATATGCAAAATTATACTTTGGCATTTTGTACCTTCTCTTTGTATCAGAATATCTTACATATGGCGATGTATACAAGTGTATATGCACATATACACATATGCATATATTCACATACACAGACACACATAAAATGTTAAAGAGGGAAAAAAGAAAAGGAAAAGGTACATTGTACACACATACCATGGTTGATTCTGGACCGCACAGGTGCCTGTGGGCTCAGGTTAAGAGGCCCCTGCTTTAGACCAAGCTGGGCCTGATCCACTTGTCAAGGAGATGGTGACCCAGAGAAGGAGAATGCCTGACTGCAGGTCACAGGCTGTCTGGACAGAACTGGACCTAGAACCTGGGAACCCAGGCTCCTTCCTTCCACCCTGCTTCTTGGCAGAGGGGCCCTCACTCTGACCGGTGTGCATTGTTACCTTTGACACTGCTGACTCTGAGAAAAGACAGGTTGCTTGTGTGAAGATACTCTCCACTCACCAAATCACAGCGGCTAAGCTTCTGCAGCTCTCGGAAGTGATGTTTATCTTAAGGGTGGTAGCTGGATGCCATACTTTCCCTTGTGTTTTTGCTTTGCCTGGGGTATTGAGCTAATTTGTTGGTTCTGAGTCTGAACATTAAAAGGCAGGCTGATTGCCAGGGCCCTAAAAGATCTAAGAGCCTTAAATGATTTTGAACTTGCCTTAAATAGTCATACTTAAAATAGCTACTGAGCAGGACATACCTGGCTGAAAATTTCAGGTGGGCCTGCACAATTCATTTGTCAGCAGAGGAAAATTGTCATGCTGCAGACAACTTGTTCTTATAATGAAAAACAAGCTGAAGCCTTAACCAGGTACTAAAATAATGGGCTAGAACTTGTTCCAGCCAGAGTGTTGGGGGCTTGGTAGGGACAAGGGAAGCCAAGAATAGCAGTCACCTGTGACCTAGTTCTCTGGTATTGATTTTTGGTCTAAGGCTGTCTTGGTTTTATGCTCTGAGCCAAAAGCCACATGCATGGCTGGCTGGGGAGAGGTTCAGGGTGTGAACGGGGGGGACACAGAGAAGATTAGGATTGTGAAGCTCGTTGTATCACACCCTTGCATTTGACATCTTTACTCAGATGGTAACAGATAAGTGGACAGGATTTTAATTGAGTGGACTGCCTTCCTGAGTCACTGGGGCTGGGGTGGAGAGCAGTGATCAAAGCTGAACCAGCTGCAGTGTGCAGAGCCAGAGAAAGCTCCAGAAGGCAGTGTCCAAAGGCAGGCTCAGAATCAGGCCTGAGCAGATGGCTCAGCTGACCAGTCTGTTGGAAAGGTTTGAGTTTCTCTAGGCAGAAACCAAGGGAGCAAATCAGAAACACAGAGCAGTTGACGGGGTGGGAAAACCTGGAGATACTGCCTGAGACTCCTGTCTAGGTTTGAGCTGTGGGGGCAACAGGACATTCAGGGCTATTCAGACACTGTTGTCCAGTCCCACCAACTCTGGGCCATCTGGGGAACCTCTTGAGCTCTTTGGGGTCTCTTAGCCTCTGCACAGATTTTGCCATCTAAAAAGTAGTTCCTCTGACCCTCCACAGCCCAGCCCAGGCTGCTGACACCTCTCCTCACCCTTCTCCCAGCACCCTGCACATGGAGGGCTTCTAAGTCGTGCTTGTCCCAGATGCCTGACTCCCGCCTGTCCCCTGGGACCATGTCTTGGCTTTGGCACTGACCAGAAGCCCTGGCCTGTGCTCGACCCGGCTGATGTTTCTTGTGTGGGGGCTCTTGCTCAAGGAGCCTTGCGCCAGCCCTGTAGGGAGGTGTCACCAGGCCTATTTCATGGTGCCTTAGATCCAGTTAGGTTCTGGGAAACCAGTGACAGGTCAGGGCCTGAACCCACACCCTCTGACTCGCCTTCTACTGTCGTCACCTGTGGCAAATGGGCCTTGTCCCTGCTTCTCAGACAAGGGTAGGCCATCAGAGGGAAAGCCTTCAGCTCTCTGCTGAAATGAACAAATGAATGACAAATGAACCTACATGGACCCCATTTCTCCTTCCCTCCACCTGGCGTGTGTGCATGTGCGTGCACATGTATGTACACACACGCGCACATGCTGGGCTGCACGTTAGCATTGTTCTATCTGGGGAAATCTGCACCGGCTGCTTCTCATCAGCATCGAGACTTACATCTCTCCTTATGGAGGCATGAAAAAAAAAACCGAACCCCTTCCAGTTCTCCTAGGAAACCTCACTCAGTTGCTCAAACCACACATTATCAATCAACTGGACTAATCGTCCTTTGCTGCCAACCTCTTCCTTGTGTGGGTTCCTGTCTACAGAAAGGGGCCACCTTCTACCCTGGTGCCTGAGCTGGAGATCAGGGAGTCACCATCGCCTCCTCCTGCTCCTGTGCCTCCCATTGGGTCTATATCCAAGCCTGTCTCATGGCTTCCTGAGTGGCTCTCGGGTCCCCGCTTCAGCCCTGACACTGCCTAACCTGGCCTTGGTCCTCCCCACCTGCCTGCGCTACCACAGGGCCTCCTGCTGCTCTCGCCACCGCCTTGGGCCCTGGCTGCAGGTCTAGCTCTGCTGATCCCCTGTCTCCATCCTCTGGCTTCCTTTTAGGCTTTCTTCTTCTGTTCTTTCTGGAAAGCCTGGAGTGGCTTTCCCCCGTCACCTAATTAGCCCCTCGCCCTTCCCGGCTCCACTCCACTGTAGCTCCTTTGGCATTCCTGCCCTGATTTCCCCGGCACCATGTGTCTTCTTCTGGGCTCCCAAGCCCCTCCCATCCCTACCCCATCACCGTGACTTTGCCTGTTGATCTGTCGGTTTCTGACATTAGGCTCTGGGCTTCCGGAGTGCATCAGTCCAAAGTTAGTCCTCTGGCTGCTCTCTAAGGTCAATTCCAGTTCCGCCTCCTTTCTGTTGGCTGGCGGACATGCACTCATTTATTCAGTGATCATCTGCTGTGTGCTCTTGCTGGTGCTGGCCACTCAGAGATAAGGAAGATACGGCCCCTGTCTTGCAAGAGCTTCTTAGTGGTTGTGAACCTTTGAGGGAGCAAGGTCAGCCTTCTGCACTTTAGTGTCAGTTCCTGAACCATTTCCACTGTTGCTTTTTCATCTTAATCATTTGCTTTTTGGAGTGACTCAGTGGGTCGGTCCCTCCCATGTGTGTGCTTGTGCATGAGGACACCTTCCTTGTAGCACTGTAGCTTGCCTTTGGGCCAGGTGAGCTCCACACTTAGCCTGGAGCCCTGTGCACCCAGCAGGCCCTAGCAGAACCCTGGAGCCCACCATGGATGCTTCAGACCTGGAGGTCCCATCATCCTATAAAAGTGTGGGTCTTCCTGATGCCCTGTGCCTTTGCTCCTTGAGGAGCTTAAAGACCCGGTGGCAGGAGCAAGGTCCCCTGTCCAGTGCTGTGGGGAACGGGGATGAATAGCCATCAGCTGTCCAGAGCCTCATGCTCTATGGGATGGGATTGGTAGCCTCGTGTTCCCATGGCAACCAGCCCATCAATGCCCTCAGTGTCAAGACAGTGGCACCGTGGAGAGGAAGAAAGTCTCATTGTCTCCCCTCAGCCGCTTGGGCACAAATAAGCTGTGCTCTGGGCAGGGCCCCACAGCCCCACCCAGTATGCAGCTCTGCGAGCTACGCACAGACCCTCTTGCTGAGTTGGGCTGGGAAGAGGCCATCAGTTTTAGTTCTCTAGTCCTCCTTGGGGCCTCTTGAGTTTCTGCCACCAGCCAACATCGGTCATCTAGAGTCCTTGTTGGGCAAATTCATCTTCTCAGGGGGAGAAAAACACCCAGATGGATCAGATTCCTGAAGCACTGAGTGAGCCGTGAGACTTCACCTTGGGGTGAATAAATCAGTGACTGATGTCAGCAGTCATGTTTTTGCAAAGAACCTTGATTTCCAGACCTTCCCTCTCTGGTTTCAAAACATCCTGCTGACAACTCTCAGAGATGGTCTCCTGTGTTCATTTAACCAGAGCCTCATTATCTGACAAGGGGGCAGCCCCTCCCTCCTCTCTGTTTTCTTGCCAGACTGTCCACCGGGGAGAACCCAGCAGTGATCATGAAAGAGCCTCCTTCTTGTCTACAAAAGGCCCAGGTCCACCCTGAGGGTCATTGCCAGACTCTCCTCTGGGTGGACAATCTGGAAAGTGGGGGAGGGAAAGGGAGCTGCTTGCTTGTCAGATAAAAGCCCTCCCTGCAGAGATCTGGCTGTGGATGCCCTTGTCCAGGACGAGGCTCCAAGGGGCACCCCTGCACTCCAAACCTGTTCTCCGCCCGCCCTCTCTCATCTCCTACCCTCCATGTGGGAAAGCAGACGTGACTCTGAATTGGCCCCCTTCCCTGACATCCATGTCCTGGTCACAGCTCTGTCCAGCCTGCCTGTGGGTCTTTCCTCCGCCCCCACGAACGCCACTGCCCAGCTTGCTCACACTCTTCCGCCCTCCCTGGTAGTACCCTGATTACTGCCTGCTGCTGTCTCTGCCTCCCTTCCAGGCCATTTCCCACACTGCCAACCAGACAGTTCTCAGAGCCATAAACCTCATGCTGTCCTTTCCCTGCCTTAAAACCAGCAGAGGCTCCCGCACAGCAAAGCATGATACATTCGGCCCTCAGCGAGCGAGCCCAACCTCCCTCCTGCTCTGGCCTCAATCAGAACCCTTCACTGTTACCACGCGCTCCAGCAATTCCAGGCCTTTGATGTTCTAGGATCTTCCCACATGCTTTTTCTTTTTTCTGCACCTATTCATTGATGTTGTTTTGCCCTGGGTGCCCGCTCCCTGTGCGGTCTGCCTGGCACCTTGCTCTTCTTCAGGATCAGCTAAAGCCGTTTCCTGACCTGCATGCTGCCCGGCGGTGCTGAGCATTGGCCTCTGCGAGGTCCACGGAGGAGCTCAGCCACAGCATGGGAGGGTGTCTGCCTTCCCACTAGACCTAGCCTGAGTCCTCAGAAGTCAAGGGTGAGCGCCTTGCCTTCAGGCTTGCAGAAGAACAGGAAGAAAAGAAGCTGAAAACAGAACTGGAGAAGAGGCCTGGGG
>CAUYSK010015921.1:0-24686 GCA_963575035.1 Avahi laniger | reverse complement strand
TTTGCCCACCTTTTGATAGGGCTGTTTGATTTTTTTCTTGCTGATTTTTCTGAGTTCTAAATAGATTCTGGTTATCAGCCCTCTGTCAGATTTGTAGCACGCAAAAATTTTCTCCCATTCTGTGGGTTGCCTGTTGGCTCTTGTGACAGTTTCTTTGGCTGTGCAGAAGCTTTTTAATTTGATTAGGTCTCATTTATTTATTTTTGTTGTTGTTGTAGTTGCTTTTGGGATCTTCATTATGGTTTTTAAAACATACTAATCTATCTGGATTTATTTCTATCATCTCACTATTAGGTTGTAGTTGTCCAACTGTTATTTGTCCCTTTTGTTTCTCTTTGGTTTTTTTACATCAATCAACTAAAAATGCTTTTCCCATTATCTCCCTTTATAACTTTGTTAAATACATTTTTCTTGAATGAGCTTTAATATTTATCTTTCAATATGTATCTTTCACATAAGTTGTCTATTTTATCTAAGTTGTCAAATTTATTGACATAAACTTCAACATCTTTTCTTATTATTGTTTTAAATATCTGTTCTATAAACTCAATAATGATATTACTTCTTTCATTCATGGTATTAGTGATTTGTTTGCTCTTTTTTTGTTCTTGATCAGTCTGACTGTGGTTTAACAATGTTATTAATCTTTTTTTAAAAAAAGTTTAGGGTTTCATTAATTTTCTCTATTGTTTTTCTGTTTTGTTGATTACTGATCTTATCTTTGTTAATTCCTTTTCTATGCTTCCTTTGGATTAAATTTTTCCTTGTTTGTTTATAAAATGTAAACTTAGATTATTGATTTGAGATCTTTTTCTTTTTTTAATATGAGCATGTGATGCTACAAATTTCCCTCTAAGACCTGCTTTAGTTGCATCTCATGAATTTTGACATGTTGTATTTTAGTTTTCATTCAGTTTAAATGCTTTCCAATTTTTCTTGTGATTTCTTTCTTGACCCACAGATTATTTAGAATGTGTTTAATTTACAAATATTTAGACATTTTCCAGATATCATTTGTTCTTTATTTCTAGTTTAAGCCCACTGTGAGCAAAGAACATACTTTGAATTATGTAAATTCTTTTAGATTTATTAACACTTATTTTAAGGTCCAGTATCTTGGTGAATGGCTCATGTGTTCTTGAAAAGAATTTGTGTTCTATTGTTACTGGGTAGGGTGTTCTACAGGCGCTGATTAGGTCGTGTAGGTTAAGAATATTGTTTTACATGGTCTACATCTTGCTAATTTTTTATCTACATGTTTTATTAAGTACTGAGAGTTAATATCTCTGACTATAATTGTGTATTAGACTATTTCTACTTCCATTTCTATGAATTTTTGCTGTACACAGTTAAGCTCTCTTTTTAGGTGCATATAAATTTAGGAATACTATGTATGTTTGATGAATTGGCTTCTTACTAATTATTAATATCATGATACTGTTTCCTGTTCCAAAGTCTACTTTGCTGTCTATGTATCATCCTCTAGCTTTCTTTGATTAGTGTTTTCATCATATAACTTTTTCCAATCTGTTACTTTTACTCTATATTTAAAGTGAGATTCTCATAGACAGAATGGGGTTGGTCTCATTTTTTTTTCCAACTTAACAGTTTCTAACTTTTAATTAGATGATTTGGACAATTTGCACTTAATGTATTTATCTATATGGTAGAGTTTAAAATCATTTTTTATTTTCTTATCTTATTTTGGATTAATTTTTATGATTTTATTTTATTCCATTATTAGCGTATTAGTAGTGTCTTTATTTTAATTTTTAGCAGTTTCTTGGAGTTATGTATTATACATCTTTTATATATAACAATCCACCTTCACATAATTTTACATCAGTTTTAATGTAGTGTTAGAACCTTCCAAAAGTATATTGCCATTTCATCCTCCTGTTTTTTGTATGTGTTTTAAAATTCTGGATATGAATTCTTTGAAAGACATATGTATTACAAATAGGCTTCACATCCTCTGGCTTATTTTATTTATAATATACCATTTTATTAATGGTACATTCTGATGAGCAGCAGTTCTCGATTTTGATGAAATCTAATTAACTATTATTTTACATTTAGTGCTTTTTTATGCCCTGTCTAATAAATATTTGCTCACCCCATTATTGAAAAGATATTCTCCTATTTTCTTCTAGAATTTGTATAGGTTAGCTTTTACATTTAGGTTTATGATCCATCTCAAATTAATTTCTATGTGTGGTGTCAGGGTATGAGTCAGGATTCATTTTTCCCCACATGGTATCTGGTTGCTCCAGCATCATTTACTGAAAGCGCCTCCTTTCTCCCCATTGTACCCACAGCTCAGAAGTCAAGTGGCCATACATGTGGGTGTGTTCCTGGATTTTATATCGATCTATGTATTTGTCCTTATGTCCGTATAAACTTTCTTAATACTCTAGCTTTATAGTAAGTCTTGAGGAGATGTAAATCTTCTAACTTTGCTCTTCTTTTTTTTTTTAAGATTGTCTGGCTATTTCACATTCTTTATCAGCCCGTTACTTCCTTAAAAAAAAAAAAAAGAAAGAAAGAAAAGAGAAAAGGTCAGAAAGGGTGGTGAAAGCCTACTGGCTTTCAGGAGCATTTACCCCAGAGAAATAAAAACTTGCATAAGCACAAAAACCTGTGCATGAGTGTTCTTAGCAATTTTATTTAAAATAACCTGTTTTCGGGTTCAGTTTTATAAAAACTTGAAACAGGCCAGATGTCCTTCAGGGGGCAAATGGGTAAACAAACTGTGCTACATCTGCACCTGGGAATACTCGGCAACAACAAAGCGTGAACTAATGACAACATTCAACAACTTCAGTGAATATTAAAGGCATATGTTGAGCCAAAAAAGCCAATAGCAAAAGGGTGCACGCTGTACGCTTTATATAACTTCCTTAAAATGACAAAACGATAGAGCTGGAGAACAAATCAGTGGCAGCCAGGGGTGAAGGAGGGAGGTGACGGTGGCCGTAAAAGGTCTGGGCAGACGGCAAGTGCTCAGCAAATGCCTTCTGAGTGAGCGGATAGTGGAACGATTTAAATGAGCAGTTTCCAGACTTTCTATGGCCAAAAAGTCCTGTGGATGACTTCCTCTCTGGAAATCCTCTGTGTTTCAGAAAGCAGCGTTATTGTCTAGCTTGCGTTTCGAAAGTTAGAAATAATGAAAGGATTTAATTTCCAATCTTAGAAAGAGTTTAATTTTAAAATAATACTAAACTCTACCATTGGAGATTCTGAGTAGGTAGAAGTAAAAATCTTAGTGGATTAAATCTTAGTTTTGAGCAAAATTCTGATGCTCGCGTTGGCAAGGGCAGCCTGATGTCAGAGACTGTGCTATTCCTGCTAGGTTCTTGTAAAAATCAAACATACCTGAGGGTCCTTCTCACATTCTCAAAATCCGGTGTGCCTTAGGTGATGAGATCTCACAGACTTTCACCTGCCACATATTCTTCTTGTTATCCGATTCTCAGTTTAAAGCTGATGAAGAATGCTTTCGTGTCACCTGTAGGCAAGCCCCGGCGACTTTCTGTTCTGTAAGTCGCATGTTGTGTGCCATCCTGCAGACTGCTCTGCGGGAAACCAGAAAACATCATGACAGCACCGGCATGTCACAGAATAGGACGGAGGGGTGGGCCAGTCCATTCAGGGAACGTGGGGCTCAACTGCTCGGAAGGCTGAGCAATTTCCAGGAACTCTTCAAGAATGAAACCCACAGTTATTACTATCTTCAACAAAGGGCATCGTTCAAAAAATAATTTAGCTCTCAATAGCAGTCTTTTGTCCTGTCTGGCTTTTCTGGAGCATTAAAAATACGGTGATAAGTAAACAGTGGTTACTTGAAAACATGCTTATGATACAATCTACAATTAAAACATCAGTGGAAATAACGAAGTTAAGGTGGCGACTAACAGTTCGCAATGTCTAGCTTGGCTTTGATGCTGCAAGTCTTAGTCTCCAGCCGTGGCTGAGAAGCACCAGGCCAAATCTCACGCGGGGATTCGAACACTGGAGTGAGGTCTTTGGACGTGGGAGAGGGATGAGGCTAAATCTGGGTGAGGCCCCTCTGTAGGGTGTCCCTGACTCTGGTTGAGGGGTTGCAAGACTCTCTGGAATGGCCTCATGTCTGGCCCTTCCTGCAGCCAGGGAGACAGTTCCTCCTTTGCAACCAAAGAGACTTTCTGAGCCACAGGAGGTAGAACAGGCCGTTGACTGAGTGCCTTCTACATGCCAGCGTTTACCGACATTATCTACCAATCCCAACAGCTGTGGGATGGGTTCTGTCTTTCACTTTATAGATGAGAAAACTGAAGTTCAGAGAAGACAGACAGCCCTCCGTAGTCCTTTTGCTGGTAAGAGATGGAATTGAAACTCTCATTTCAAATCCTGTGGTTTTTTTCCTACTCACATTTAGGCTAGACACAAAACTGGAAGATTACAATGATGTGAAGAAAGAAAGAAAAGCTCAGAGAGGGAAAAAAGCTAGAAGGAAATACATCAAAATGTTAGAAGTGGTTACATTAGGATCCAGGGAGTAGGAGTTTTTTCCTTCTTTTCTGTATTTTCCTAATTTTATTTACCATACACTGATAGCAAAATGAGACCACATTCAGCTCTCGGGGATATTTTGGGAGTGGGGCACTTCCCCAAGTGTCCACCGGGGCACCTGTGCCTCTTAAACCACACTTGCAGCTTTTCCTTTTCTCCAGGGAATGATCTTTTCCGTGAGTCACCACGCTCCGGAGGCAAGGTGGCTTCTTCCTTCTTTCCAAAGGCACTGTGATTTCATCACAGATAATTGCTGCTCGGAAAGATTGGCATTTTCCATCCCTCAGATCTGCTGTCTCTCAAATCAAGCAGCCAGGTGAATCATTACACAAGTCAGTATAATAGAAACTCCACCCGCTGAAAACCCACCTCTCTCCTACGTGCCTGCTGAAGTTATTTTTCCTTGTATTGATTGATCGTGATGAAAATACTTTTCTCACCCTATCATTATGCTATCGAGCATGTTAATAAAGTCAATTTTTCTCCTGGTTAGAATGAAGGAAGTAGTATTCACCAAGCATCTACTTAATGCCCTGAGTTAGCGTCTTACATATGCTATTTCATTTATAGCAAGGGTGGGAGGGCGGTGTGGGCACTGCCATGTTTCCCGCGGGGACACTGAGGCCGAGGGAGAATTAAAAGGTGCGTCGAGGGCAACGTGGCACGAGGGCTGCGTTCGCAGCCGGGTGTCAGGCAGCGAGGTCTCCGTGACCTCAGGCAGGCTGCGCCGCTTCCCGCAGCCGGGCCCCTCCTCTGCAAAGCAGGGAAAGCAGCAGCGGCACCATCATCACATCGTTACGAAGGTTGAATGGACCATATTTATTTAATGTCATTATCACAGTATTTAAAGTGCTCTGTTCGTAGCTCTTTCCGATAGATTTATTTCTGAAGATTTTAGATTTCTTATTGGTATTATCAATTGGATCCTTTTTTCCCATTATGTTTTTAATTAGTAATTGTTTGTTGTTTTTTAAATATTAACCTTCTACACAGGGGAATGGAAGCTCTATGAGGAAAGAAACTTTATGACATTCTTCACTGTGTCCTGATTTCTTAAGGAAGACTATGCATAAATATGCCTGGCACATGGTAGGTGTTCATTATGTATTTGTTGAATGATGGATCTGGCAAACTCACTGTCTTAGTTCAGACTGCTATAACAGAAATCATGAAACGGGTGGCTTATAAACAACAGAAATTTATTTGTCACGGCTCTGGAGCCTTGGAAGTCCAAAACCAGGATGCAGGCAGATTCAGCGTCTGCTGAGGGCCTGCTTCCTAAGGCAAGAGGGCACCGCCCCGCTGTGTCCTGGCGTGGCAGGGGGCTGCCAGCTCCCTGCAGTCTTGTGCACGAGTTCACTAGTCCATTCGTGAGCGCTCTGCGTGCGCGACCTCACCGCCTCCCAAAGGCCTCACCTAATACCACCAAGTTGGGAGTTAGAATTTACGTGTTTGGAGGGGACACAGACATTTAGATCATAGCACTTAGTAAATTCTCCTGTTGATTCTGGTCATTTTTTTGGTTGATTCTCTTGAATTTTTGGTAGATAACAAACTGTCTGAAACTTGTGATGGTCGTTTCTTTTCCAATATTTATATTTTTTATGTGAAACAATATTGGTCTGGGCAGAAATCTTTGCAGTGGTCCTATGTTAAATAGGAAGGCTTCTAATGTTTCAACATCAAGTATGATGTCCTGGGGGTTTTCTGGTAGTTGTCTTTCATCAGGTTGTGAAAATCTTATTTTATTCCAAGTTTCTTGAGATATGTTTTTTTAGTCTTATTTAATTTCTCAATTAGAAATGTGCTGGGTTTCATTACCTATGTTTCTGACTCCTATTGAGATGGCCATGATTTTTTCCCCTTTAATTTGTTGATGCCATTTCACTGGTTACTAAAAATGACAAGTATATCAGACTAGATGCATGGAACTGTGCATGGAGAGCCATGCAGACTTTTTAAATGCACATTCAGTAGTAGCACAGATGGCAACCGTGTCACGCATTACCATTACTCTGGGAGAGGAAGCCAGCCTCGCATCTGCCTGCCTTTCTGGCTGTAACAGAGGAATGGCCTGGAAAAACACAAGAGCAAAAAGATTTTCTGTCTTTTTGAAACATCCCCCACTCTCTTGGAACTGCGGTCTGCATCCCTGAGGCAGGTTAAGTCTTTTGTTAAAGCTCCCAGGTGGTGCCAGCCCCAGGTGGGTGGCTGGCAGAGTTCACAGGCTTTGTTTTTGGCAGAGATGGGAGGATTAGAATAGTTAACCACAATAATTGCCTGAAGCCCAGAACCCTCCTTCTAAAATCTCTGCGTTTCTGCCTATGTTCAGGAAATTTGGGATTTTGAGAGGAGAAGGTCTACCATATTTCCTCCTTTGCCAGCAAAGTAGGCTCACTCTTTCCTTCCTCCTCAAACCGCTTGTCCTCGTTATTTGGCCTCGTAGACTAGCTGCCGAGTTTTTGGTAACATGGCCTCAACCTCCTGATGTCTTTCCCATTAATTGGTAGAGGTGGCTGATCTGCTCAGTTATGTTGCCAGACATTCGCTGGGCCGTGTTCAACAGTGGGCAGAGTCCCTGTGCAGTGGGGTCCCCCTGGCCCTGTTCTCTCTCAGCGGCTCTCTGTTCTGCTCCGTGTCACAGGGGTAGTGAGCAGGGCTGATGATCCCTTGGTCTTCGTCTCTTCCACGAGACTGTGAGAGCACGTGGGGTTAGAAAGGCCCCTTGGGACAGAGCACTCCTCTTCTCCCCTCTCTGCGATGCCTTTGTGTGGCTTCAGGGGATGGGAAGGGCCAACTGTTAGGTGCTCCTTTTGTAGAGGGCCCTGCTGAGCTAGCAGAGACCTGCACCCTGTGGTCCATTTCATCACCGTCCTTTGTGTCCATCTCTTCCCGGGATTCTGTGAGAAGGAGTAACGGCTGAAAGAGCAGGATGTGAGCACGCCTGAGTGCCTGACTGTAACAACGGGGATTTTAAGAGGTTTTCAGGTAAAGTGTTGCAGTGAGTAGAACAGCATCTTCCAGACAGATATATTTAGATCCTAACTCCTGGTCCCTGTGAATGTGACCTTATTTGGAAATAGTGTCTTTGCAGATGTAATCGGTTCAGAATCTCAAGATAAAATCATCCTAGATGGTGGCCCCTAAATCCACTAACTGGTGTCCTTATAAGAACAGAGGAGGCCACGTGGAGATGGAGGCAGAGATTGGAGTGATGCAGCTACAAGCCAAGAACACCCAGGATTTCTCGGAGCTGCCGGAAGCCAGGAAGAGGAAATGAAGGATTCTTCCCTGGATCCTTCAGAGGGAAAACAACAATGTTTTTCCAACTTCTAGCCTCCATGACTCTGAGAGAATAAATCTCAATAGTTTAAACCATGACGTTTGCGGTACTTTGCTATGGCAGCCCTAACTGTATTACGAAAGTAATATAGTTTATTAGGTGTAAAGGTACATTATGTTTAATTTTTAGTTGGGAGGACATTTCTTGCTACCATATCATAAAAACCACATTTAAAAAATTAAATGGAAAAAAGTGTTGTTATTTAATAGGAAAACTTTACAAACTTTTTATTTATGTCTAGCCACAGGGAACTGGTTAAATAACTTATGTTACATCACGTACTATAATGTTTTCCACAGCTATCACAAAGGATAATTGTTAAAGCTATTAAACAATATGAAAAAGAAAGTATTTATGTTACAATGGTAAATAATAAATAATACAGGTTTCCATTTGGGATATATACAATTATGTCTGCATATAAACAAAGACTGGAAGAAAATGCAAAAAAATAGAAAAAACTCATAGAATAGAACAGTGGGATTGTGTGTAATTTAAAATTGTTTCTAAGATTTTTATAAAGATATTTTCATAATAATTTCAATTAAAATTCTATGAATCATTTCTTAGGCATAAGAAGCAGTTATAGAACAATTGTGTAGTGAAATACGTCCAGAATCCTGCCAAGAGTTGTATGTCACTAATCCATAAATTAACAGGGAAAAATGATTTTGTAAGGCGAAATTTTACTCAAAGATTGAGCCCCCCAGGCTGGTCTGACTAAAGAAAGCACACACAAGAAACGGATTCCCCTGTTCCCTCCCCCCCAGAGCTCCTATACACACCTCACTCTCGCCCAGCAGGGGCCTGAAGACAACTGGTCTACCCTAGTTTCAGAAACGCGCATCATTTCAGAGTCTTTCCGTCGCGTGAAACCATCGCATCTAGCTCCGCCACAGTTAGTATAGAGTCGAGGGGTCCCAAAATCCATTGCCAGTAGAACCACAAAGGTAAAGTGAGTAAAACGAACTAGTGTAGGACACTAGAGAATGGTGGGTCAGGGCCGACCAAGCTGTGCCCTTTGGGAATGTAGGCTCAGTCTTGTTGTGTCTCCCAATTTTTCAAGAGAAGTAAAAAAAGGAATTCTAGAGTTGTACATGGAATTTTCAGATATTTGAAATGTCCAAGGACCAAACAGAACATGTCCAAGATTTAGCGCATGGGCCACCGGTTTGTAGCCTGAAAGCAGAGTGTACGGTTGGAACTGGAGGGAGAAATCACTGGAATGGTAACCGGGGCTGCACTCGAAAGAGCGTAGACTGTCTCCCTGCAGAGTTTTGCATCCGGGCGTGGTTGGGAGCCTCTCAGAGTTTTGCATCCGTAAGGAGCAGAGGAAACGTAAGAGGAAAGGGAGAGGCCAGAAGGAGGGAGACCTGGAGGCTGCTGAAAGGCCTAGCGGAGAAGGGACCAGGGATAGCTGCTGCGCAGTGACCGTAGGTGGGCAGATGACACGGGCAGGAGAGAAGTTTAGGGGACTCGGGAGGGAGGACGAGGTGGTGAGGTTGACTGTAGCCCTGGAGCCTGGGTGACAGAGTGGGTGGCAGCACCGCTCCCAGGAGGAGAGCGTCCCGAGCCTAGAACCTTCCTTGACCTGTTAGCAGCGTGCTGCGTTCCCTCCCGCACACTTTCCCAAGGGTCCGCCCAGGAGAAGGCCGCCCGACTCCTTCTAGCCTCTCTCCTACTTCCTGTCCCGGCATCGCTATTCCTAATGCCTCCTTCCTGCCACTCCCAAAACGTGTCCCTTCGCTTTTCTTTCCCTCTCTCCTCCTTCCACTGCCCCATTTCTTTTGTGGAATTGCAGTTTCAACAAGCTCCTCTCCTCTGCAGCCTTCCCTCCTACCCGCGGCCCACCCACGTACCCTGTTCCCGCAAATGAGGCTTTTAAAGCTAATTAACTGGGTTTTTTGATCAAGCACAGAAGTCATGCATTTAAAGAAGTGAGACCTTCTTTAAATGCCTATTTTTAGTGGCTGCAATTTGTAGGCCGTAGCATCCATTGTCAGAGCAGCCCCAGAGACCAGAGCTCAACTCCAGAGCCGCAGTGCCTGAGGATTTGTAAACCTGCGCTTGGTTAGTTAATGGAGGGCTACCCCAGCAATAAAGTCAGTCCGCGGTGTGCGGGAAGCCTGCCCTTCCAGCCCTCCCGGTGAGATAAGAAACACAGGTACAGGCAGGCAAACAGGCAGGGGAGGGGAAGGGAGGGAAGGAAGGCAAAAGTGATTTCCTCTGCAGACACGATGCGGATGTGCCGTCCCACTTCTGTGCCCACAGCCTAGCTGTTGCTCTGTCTTGGCACACCTGGTGCCCCAACCTCTACTCTCCAGATGGTCACCCGGGGCCCAAATGTCCCCTCTGCTCTTAGAAGGAGTAAGGATCGGAAGGAAGGAGAGAGGGATTTCTTGATCCTAATGTGGATTCTTCTCTCAAACCAGGGCCATGCTCAGGTCTCAAGGGCCCAATTCCTGAAACCAGGGAGCATGTACCTCCTGGGAAGTAGAGGTTTCCAGCGCTCCTTAGGGAGCTAGAGGCCCATCCACACTGTGGAGGACGGCTCTGCAATGAGAACAAACTGTTGACACGTGGAAGAAGGTGGATGACTCAAATGCCTGCGTCAGGGGAAAGAAGCCGGGCTCAAAAGCCTCCACACTCTGTGATTCCATTTACATGACAGTCTGGAAGATGCGGACCCACAGGGAAAAAGTGACCAGATCAGTGGTTCAAGGGGATGCAAGGGAGGGAGGGGTCGATGTCCGAGGAGCACAGGGAAGTTTCTGGCCGTGATGCAGTTAGTCTTGACTGTGCTGATGGTTAAATGTCTGCACGCATTTTTCAATATTCACTGTGTGACTTAAACAAGCCAAACAATCCCCGCAAAAAAGAAAGGAAAAAAAAGAAACAGAAGAGCTAGAGACTGATGCCCTAAATTCAGATTCATCTCCCTAACCAAACTCACCAATTTCCATGCGAACAGAGCTTTGTAGCTCAACTGAAGCTGGCTAAGCTTTGCAATCCCCTCTTTCTATCTGTGCAATTTTGGATACATTTCCACACTAAGTTTTAACTTATTCATCTGTAAAATTTGGATAATAATTGCACCCGCTTTGTCAAGTTGCTGAGAGAATTAAACGAGATAATGCGTGCATAGGGGTTACACGTGTACACTGTATGTTTTTAATAAGTGTTCTCTGGTAGTATTATTGGCAAGCAGCCTCACAGCCACTGACTGATTTTGTTCTTATGAGAACCTTACGAGGCTGGAATTGTGACTTTCCCCCATTAAGATTCTTGGGAGAATCTTCGCTGAGATTCAGGGAGATGAAGTGACTTGCCCGAGGGCACACTTAGAAGTGGCAGGCTGAGGTCGTGGGCTTTACTTTTGGTGCCAGTTCCCTCGGGTTTTCTGTTCCACCACAGCCCCACGCTCCGGAGAGGAGCAGCGACGTGGCGGGCAGCCGGCAGGGCTCCCCTGGGCTCGGGAAATCTGCTCTGGAGAACTGGCTTCGGGGAGGCTCCCTCGGCATCCCGTGCAGGTGGCTTCACATCGCTGATTCTCAGACTCCTTTTCAGAAACAGGGCATCGTCATTCCTTCTTTACCCTCTGAAGGGTTTGCAGCGGGAATTAAATGTTCAGCCGTAGGTGGCTGTAGAAATGCGAAGAGCTCCTGGGGCCCAATAGGCATCCAGCGAATAGGGAAAGAGACACATAAGGAATTTGCTTCTCCTTAAGGCGAGAGTCATCCTGCCAGGCGTTGGCGGTCTGCGGCCATCCGGCCCAGTCAACAGCTGTGGTAGACTCACTTTCTCTGAAGGGGAGGGACTTTCGTTCTGCTCAGTCTCTTGCTAGCTGACCTCCCAAGATCTGGACCCTGCAAATCTCCCCAGGCCCATCTCTCACCATGCCCAGCACCTCTATCCTGTCCCCGCCAGGACAGAAATTGTTTTATCTTCATCTTTGGGTTCCTGGAGGCTGGTGCAGGCAGTGAGGGAGCTGAACAGAGGAGGCTTTTGCTCTGTTTGAAAAGCAACACCTGCTTTTCCACTGCTGCACTGTCCTCTTTTCCTGGCATTTGCTCCCTAGGGAAAACTCCTACTCACCCTACAGGATTCTGTCCAGATGCTACCACCAGATGCCCTCCTGGATTGTCCCCTCCGCCTCCGTGCACACCCACCCCGATGCGGCACTTCCCATCCGGTGTCAGGCTTCTCTCTTTGTGGGTCCATCTTCCCTAAAGGACTTGAAGCTCCTCCAGATCAGAGGGCATGTCTCAAACTCATCTCTGCTCTCTGTTTTCCTAGTACTCAAAACAGCCTAGCATGGGGGCATGCTCCAAAAGGTCTTGCCTAAGGACTGGCTGGCTAAATGAGTGAATTAATAAGTTAATTTTCTCTTCCGGATAACAGTCCTCAGGCTCCTTCCCAACACTGCTTCCTTCTTCTTGGTGAAACCCCCGCAGCTCCTACCAACCCTTCATCCTTGTTCCGTGAGCCGTTGGTCGTGATCTCACCATTCCAGCCAGGACAGAGCAGGTGGGTCTGGAGAAGGTAGCGGCTGCTGGGATGTGAGGCATGTTTTGGATGGTCCTTTTAGAAGGTCCTGGGAAAACACTGTCCTCACAGTAGCAGGCATGCTGGGGTGGAGGCAGAGGAGGAAACGGAACCAGGGTCAAACCTGCGGCCACCGCCCCCCCCACCCCCTGCCTCCGGGTGCAGATATTGCAGAGATTTGTCACTGAAGCAAACCCTTTATTCACCTTTACGTCTGCATGCTGCAGCCTGGGAGAATTTTTAAAAATTTGATCCTGTTGTTAACTTCCTAAGATATCACTAGACAATCTGTTAACAAAGCCAAACTAAATTCAGTAGAACTCACTGCCGTAATGGAGAATGCCACCCGGAAAAGGGATTTAGAGAAGGGATGCAGCATCTTAGAAGAGGGGGGTAGCAATACATCTGTAGGGTTTCGGGGTCCAGGCATCAGTGGTTTAAGGTGGCTTTCAAGGTGGGGAACTGTTTGGCGAGGCAGCTTTGTGGCATGGCAGGGTAGGACTGAAGAGCTGCCGGGCTCTGTAGCCACTTAGAGCTCTGTAAACAGTTCTCAGTGACCAGCAAAGAGCTGCTTGGTTTATGAGCGGCAGTTCCGAGTCCAACAGACAGTATCCTGTTTGGAAGACCGTCGCTCTGATTGAAGAAGGTGAAAACAAATCAGCTTAACAGGCTGAAGGCATGCCGTTTGCCCCATGTTTGGGTCTCTGCCAACCCTTGGGCAGTGGACAATGGCCGCCCGCATGCTCAGGCAGAAGGACAGTGGAAAACTGGCCTAGTAAGGGGATGTGCACGTGGGGCATGGCCCTGTGGACATCACTGTGGGAACCTGCGGGGTACACTGGAGCAGGACGTGTGGACGCCCATCAGAAGAACCCCACTCCAGATTTGGAAGATGATTTGAATTGACAAGCAGAGTTCCCGGTGTGCTCATTCAAGGTGGCCACCTGGGTTCCCGAAATGAGTGGACATAGGAGGGAGGTGGGGTGGGGGCAGCGGAGATGGGCTGAGTCTAGCCGTATTCCTCTCGCGCCCTCTGAGGCACCAAGCACCAATGAGAGCTGTTCTGTCCGCCAGCAGGAGAGACAGAGACTGCCAATGGCGATGGGGCACACTGCCCGGGGGATGGCCCCAAACACACCCGGCAAGTGGATTACACTCGACCAGCACCAGGAGCCCTGGAGCTGGGGGTGCACGACGGGTCTGGGAAGGAACAGACACTTACCCTGTTCTGGGCTTTGTTCACCCAGTGGTAGATGCAAAGACTCAGTGTGCTAAAAAACAGCTGCGACAGAAGATATTGCACCAATTTAGGGACCCAGGTTACATTTCTTTCGAATAAGAAGCACACTTTCATCCTCAAGGGCAATGGTTTGATAGAGAATTGGAAAATTAAAACATTGATTGCCTGAAACAGGGCTGGGGAGAGAGAGAGGTATGGAGGGCTGGCACATGGGCCTCCAGGAGTGTGCACGTGTGTGCTCACACTCAGCATGAGGGGGCAAGGGAGTCCAATTTGCAGCAACTTCCTTTTTAATTCTAAGTAGATACTTACCTTTATGTCTAATGTTGTATTTATATTTTCACAGAAGCCCTCTCCCCAACTTGGAAGAAGGCCTTGCAAACCTGGATCCACCCCGACTGGGCAGATTTACTTTTTATTTATCTTCAGTTTTTGCTGGTGATCTTGCAGGCATTGTCAATAACTTTCTCCAGACAAAAACATCTCTGCATTAAGATCATGTCATAATAATTGACATTTATGAAACAGTGAAAATGTGTCTGGTGCATTCAGTACTTAGCTGCATTGTATTAATATCATGTAATTCTCACAACAGCTCCACAAGGAAGGAAGTGTTATCATTCCCATTTTGCAGCTGAGAAGACTGAGCCTTCAAGCAAATAGGTGTATTGCCTGTGGTCACACTGATAGGAACTGGTCCGGATGAATTCAGATGGTCTAGCTCCCCGGTTCCTGCTCTTTAACTAAATTCTCCTGCCCAAGGGAGAGGAAGATATGTGAGTACCTGCAACTCATCGGGCATTATCTCACTTAATTCTAGCTGCCCTCCCTGCAGGTCAGAGTTTATGTCTACTCTTAGCAAAGGTGGTGGCCCTGCCCCGGCCCACCGTGCAGGAGCAGAACCCAATGTACACAGTGTGCTCCGGGCAGGGTCCCCTTCTGCAGCGGGGTGCTGCCGCTTCCAGGTGTCATCTTGAGCCCTGATGCTTTTTCCCACCTTCTGCGATGCCGGTCTGCTCCTGGCCCCTCCCAGTGGGGAAGCAAACCTCCCAGATCTCGGCCCCTCACACCTCCCACTCGGCCCATCTGTGAGTCGTGAGACGCCACAACAAATCTGTCAGGAATCCTGCGACACCTGTCTTCTTACTTCTGTCCCTTAGAGAAATCACAGCTACTTGCTGTCTTATGACAGGAGGTTTTTAATTTAATGTAATTTTTAAAATTTGCTTTCCCTAAAAGAGAAAAGCTCAAGCCTTTCTGACACGGCTCAGTTCCCCTGGGGGCGCCTGGCAACAAGAGGGACTGTTTTACAGGGTGATGCTTTCTGAGTTTGGCCGGACTCCTTGGAGTTAGATTGCAAAATTCAAAGTAAGAAAGCAAACACTGCCTCATTAAAACCTGAGCGCCTCTTTGATTCATTAATCATCTCACCCTAATACTCCTGATAAGTCTGCTCATTGCCATTAATCACCGGACCTGCGGGAGGGAGCTGCTCGCTGGCGCAGCTTGCTTTCCTCTTAACCCCTCGTTTGCCCACATCCAGAGCCTGTAATAGAGCCTGGCCTGCAAGGACGAAGGTTTGCGAGAGAGCTGGTGCGTCCTGTGAGCCTGGGCACCAGGCTGTTCTGTCCTGTTAAGGGCATGGGCTTTCTCACTGTTGAAGCAATGCGACGGCGCCCTGGCCCTGGGTACCTGCTGGACGTCAGGCGCCTTTACTAGTCTGATAAGCGTGACATTACTTCCCAATGGGTACAGTGCTCCCCATTCTCCAGATGAGGAAACCGAGGCTCCGTAGTGGCTCGCCCAAAGTCACATCATGGATTAGCGCTGTGCTGAGATTGGAGGTCATGGATGTGATACCCAACAACTCTGAAAAGCCGAGGAAGCCACTGGCCCCTCTGCCTCTCCTCTCCCTGTCCTGCAGGAGACTTCTGGGTAGACTGGGAAGAGTGTGAGCTTTAGTGGCAGAAAGACCTCAGTTAAAATCCCAGGTCTGTCACTTTTCGGGTGACCTCCTAGCCTTGGTCTGATCATTTATAGAATGGGCTTGATAACACTTTTCCCACAGGCTGTAAGAGTTAAATGAGAAGTTGTAGAAAGTGCATTGCCTAGTGCCTGGCAAGTAGCAGATGTTCCACAAATGGCAATTTTCTTCAGACACCTCCTCCCGCTATGGGTACGGGACACTTTCCTCTTGGGGAAAATGACCTAATAAATTTCTTCAGGCCAGGTGACTTCTAATGCCCAATTACTTCCCCCAATCCCTTCCAGGCACAAAGTTGCAATATAACACTCACTATGCACATGGAGCCCCAGTGCCTTTGCACAACCTATGCCTCTGCCTGGAACACTCAACCCTGACCTCATGTTCACTATCACCTGGCAAACTGGTACTCACTCTCCAGACCCATTTCAACTCTACTCTGATGGAAAGTCCTTTCTCATCCCACTAATTGGAATAAGTAGCTTTCTTAGACTCTGGGAAGAAGGAAGCTGATCATTACAAGCCTGTCAACACCCACAATGGGGCCAACCTATCTATAGTCCCTCTCTCAGCGGCTTCTCTGATTAACTACCCTGCAGGAATGCATCTGAATCACCCTGATCGATGGGAACCAATGAGATCTCAGGGTGCGGATCTGCAAAAAGGAGTTACTTGAAAATTTGTTCTTTTTTTTCTCCAAAATCAAACTTTCCCCCAGACTTTGAACACACTCAACGATTTTGTTTTAATTGCTTAGTAAGATCCATGGACTTTTCAACACAAATTTGCTCTGGGATTTAAATTTGAAAATACCCAGATTTCAAAAGGTTAAAACTTCCACTTATTAATAAATTCACTTTACTGATTCCTTTATTTGACAGACACGTAACATCCACCGTCTGTGCTGACCCTGTAGAGCCATGGGGGTGCACATGCGGTTCCCTGCTCAGAGCGGGCCAGGGAGGGCTTGCCCAGCCCAGGTTGCTGATAGCCGGTGTCCTGCCTGCTTCACAAGGGGGTCCAGCAGGGGGTCTCCAGCTGCCCCGCCGGATGTTTTCTCGTGGCGAGACTCACAGTCTCATAACGTAGAAGCAGTCGGGAGGGATAGCACAGAAAGGAATTTACTTTCTACGTCACTTGGAATCGTTTCTCTCTGTGTCGTTATGCCACCAACTGGACACACTTTTTAGACTCATTTATTTCACCAAACTCTGGGTTTTAGGAATTTATTTTAAATTTAATTTTGTCATATTACTATGTAAAATATATCTATTTTCTAAGTCAAACCTTAGGAAAAAATCCAGTTTGTATCCCTGTCCCTCCCCCTGGTTCATTGTCTCAACTGACACAGTTGGTCCCTGAACATGGGTTTGAATTGCCTAGATCCGCTTATATGTAGATTTTTTTCAATAAATATACTGGAAAATTTTTTGTAGATTTGAGACAATTTGAAAAAATTCACAGATGAACTGCATAGCCTAGAAATAGGGCAAAAAAATACAAAAAAGATATGTCATGAATGCATAAAATATTAATATATGTAGATGGTTGTCTATTTTATCATTTGCTACCATAAAACATATGCAAATCTGTTTTAAAAAGTTAAAATTTATCAAAAGTTACTCACAGAAACACAAACCGACGGAGCATCATTCGCAGTTGAGGGAAATGTGAACAAACGTAAAGATACAGTATTAAATCACAACAGTGTGATTAGCCACAGTGCGTACTTTACTGCTCTGACAGTCTCCCAGCCCCTTCCTGTTGCTACTGCAATGAGCTCGAGTGCTGCAGCATCCACTTAAAACGCCGTATGACACTAATCACCTCCTGGCGAGCAGGTCATCTCTCTGGCAAATGACACATCGCAGTAAAAAGTGGTGTCTTGAGGTTCTCACGTATTTCTTCATCGTGGTTAACATAATACTGTAAACCTTGACTAACACCAGGGGACCTGTACGAAGTGCCACCGGTGATGCTGGACGTGCTCCCGGTAAGCAGTGACAGTCATGACGCTAGAAGAAAACGCTGAATTGCTTTCCGTGCACCACAGATTGAGGTTTGTGGCTGGGGCTGCCACCACGCCAGAGAGGCCGTTCATCTTGCAGACAGATGATGCAAAATTATGTGTTTTCTCTTCCTTATGATTTTCTTAATAACATTTTCTTTTCTTTAGCTCCCTTTATTGTAAGAGTACAGTACATAATATATATGATGTACAAAATATGTGTGAATAGGCCATTCTTGTTATTGATAAGGCTTCTAGTAAACAGCAGGATATTAGTAGTTAAATTTGGGGGAAGTCAAAAGTTATACACGAAATTGTAACTGCACAGGGAGTCGGTGCCTCCAACCCCGTGTTGTTTAAGGGCCAGCTGCACATGTGAGGCAGTAAGTGAGCTCACTCTACTTTTCCTATATCCTCTCCACTCTGCTTCCATTTCTGCATAATATTCTCTTCCAGGCTTAATTTATTCTTACCCTACAGGACATGTAACACTACACGACTAAGTTTCACCACAACTGAAAAAAGAGTGTGTGTGTATATGATAAATATATACGGTCATCCCTTGGTGTCCTGGGAGATTTGTTCCAGGACCTTCCGTGAATACCAAAACCTGCAGATGCTCAAGTTCCTGATATAAAATGGCACAGCATTTGCACATAACCTGCGCGTATCCTCTCTTATACTTTAAATCAGTGGTCCCCAAACTTTTCGGCACCAGGGACCAGTTTCGTGGAAGACAATTTTAATCTTTCTATGGACCGGGGTGGGGCATAGTTTCGGGATGATTCAAGCTCATTGCATTTACTGTGCAGTCAAACCTCTCTGCTAGTGATGATCTGTATTGGCAGCTGCTCCCCAGCACTGGCATCACCGCCTCAGCTCCACTTCAGACCATCAGGCATTGGATTCTCATAAGGATTGTGCAACCTAGGTCCCTTGCAGGCGCAGTTTACAGTAGGGTTCACGCTCCTGTGAGAATCTGATGTCGCCAATGATCCGATAGGAGGCGGGGCTCAGGCGGTGATGTGAGTGATGGGGAGCGGCTGTAAACACAGAGGAAGCTTCGCTCATTTACTCACTGCTCACCTCCCTGTGTGTCCTGGTTCCTAACAGGACACGGAGCAGCAACAGTCCATGGCCCGGGGGTTGGAGTTGGGGACCACAGCTTTAAATCATCTCTAAATTACTTATAATATCTAATGAAATGTAAATGCTATGTAAATAGTTGTTATACTGCATTGTTTAGGGAATAATGATAAGAAAAAAAGTCTGTGCATGTTCAGTACAGACACAATTTCTTTCTCTGAATATTTTTGGTCCACGTTAGTTGAACGCACAAACGCCGAACCCACAGGTATGGAGAGCTGACTGTACATGCCTTTGACTGGTAAATGCCTATTTAAGGATCATCACCAGCCCCGTGTCTATGACTCTCTAGTCCTTTTGGTTCCTGAAGCTCATTCCTCATGAGAGTGCCTGCACCAGTGTCCTCTGAGTTCTTCAAAGCTTGTGACCCTTTTCCTACAGCCTTAGCATGTGGAGGTCAGTGTGGCTGCATAGGAAGCTCATGGTTACCTCTCTTTTTCCTTGAGTATCTTGAATATGTGTATCTCGGACTTCTAGAATAAAGCAAGTCTAACAATAATTTGCTTTGTTGCTCTCCCTTTTTGCTCCATGGCCTCTTCCTTTTCATCTTGTCCAGTCCCTGGGCATGTGCTCCAAGGTGGGGCGATGACACTGGGAAGGGCGCTCCCCATTCAGCCAGTGCCCCCGCCAGAGACCCGCAGAGCTGGGAGCGAGTCCCACGAGGTTGGCTCATGGGGCTCAGTGCACACGAGGAACCCCAGGAAGTGTGTTGAGATGCATCCCAGAAACCACCCTGCAGTCTGATTTAGCGAGTGTGCGGCCTTCCTAGCAGGCACCCCAAGTGTTTCTGGTGCCGATGGTCAATGGACCCCTTTGAGAACTACGCAGCTAGTGCAGTTGTCTTATTTTGTAGATGAGGAAAACTGCTCAAAGCCATGCAGTGAGCTTGTGATGGGAGTTGGATTCCCAGCTGGCAAGTTTCTTGAGTCTCACCCAGGGTTCTTACCAGGCTAGCACAGGGCTCCGAAGGACAGCAAAGCCTGGGTTCTGTGGCGTGGGAGGATCGCTAAGTACAAAGACTGAGAGACAAAAACAGGCAAAGAAGCAGACACGTTATGTCTAGGAAGTTAAGCTGAGTATGACCGGGGCACCGAGGGCCCCAGATCTCACTGAGCACTCACTCTTCCTGGTGGCCCTGAGAGAGGGTGATTTTTATCCGGTTTTACAAAATGAAAATGAGATCCACAGAGAGAAAGTGACCTGCCCACAGGTGGTAAGTGGAAGAGCCAGGAAAATGATGGTGGCGATGGCAACGGTGCCAACGATATTAGCAGGTAAAGACAGTAACCGCCGTGTCTGGAGCTCGGCCCTGGGTCAGCCTCTATGTTAAGAACATCGCACACATTTCCCGGCTGACCCTGCACCCAGCATCAGGTACTAAGCACCAGGCCTTTCCTCTCCAAATTCGGGATTTTTAATAATATACTACGTTGTCTTCTCCCCACAGGGGAAGAAATCAGAGGGTCATCATTCTCTTGTTCTTTTTTCAAAGTTTGGGAAGAAGAAAGTATTGGGAAGTCAAAACTTAAGTTTCTGATGATCTTCAAGGCACCCGAGTGAACGGAGGAGCTGGAACTGCTGGATCCTGCTTGCCAGGACTATATAAATAGCAGCTTGTACCTACACGGTACCTCATCTGCACACATCAAAAAGCACATTAGCAGAATTAAAATGTCAAGTGGGTTAAATATGAAATGTGACCTACCTTATTATCTTGTGAGGGGGAAAAGGCTGTCAAGATCTCAAACCTTCCTGGCTGCTTTGAATACAGTTGGGGGCTGGTGGGGCTCTCCTGGAAGACTTGCCAATGGCTGGTCTTCACGGAGCCAGTGTTGAGTAGGGTGGTCCACTTTTACAGTCAGGTCTCGCCTGAAAGATCCGCGCAGTTGTGGTGGGGATACTTCTCCAGGGCGTCTTTTCTAAAACAGTCTATGTTGTTTCTGGCAGTTTCTCTCCCGGTGCAGCAGCTGCAGCATGGAAGCCAAGCTCCCTGGCTCTCTGAAAACAAGTCTTCAAGATTTTTTCCAAGTTTCACCACTGGTTGCTTTGGGGAACTCCCTCCAGGGCTTGTAAGTAATGAGCTGAGACACTGACATGTCCAAACATCTCATACAACTCTGCCAGCCATCCTCCCTGTGGTCTGGTGGCCACCTGAATTCTAAAACATTGGGGAGTGTAGATGGGCTCCTCAGAGTCAAAAGCCTTGATGAGAAGACGTGAAGGTGATTTATAATAATCAAAGTGGTTGTACCCTGTTATACTCTGAAATTAAAAAAAAATTAATCTGTAAAACAAAAAAAAAGCACATTAAGGATCACCTAGTCTCCATCTGTCCCTAATGGAAAATTTTCTTCTGTAGTTGCTACTCAAAGTGTGGTATGAGGACCATCAGTTTTGACGTACCCTCAGAGCTTGGTAGAAATGCAATATCTCAGCCCCCACTATAGACCTACTGAAGCAGAATCTTCATCTTAACAAAAGTGATCCACATGTGTAATACAATTTGAGAAGCCATGTTCTACAGCATCCTCAACAGATTGGTACTTGGATACTTCTAGTTACATTAAATTTAATATTTCTTAAATTATTCTTCTAAGTCTTCTGATTATTAAACTTTTCTTTCTTTAATGAGCTGAAAGAAAAAGAAGAAATTATCTAAGATGACCCAGCACATCTGGCTGCAATAGACTGTCGGTTCGCAGTGAAGTTTGTGGACTCCACCCAGCGGCCAGAGGCTTGCTGGGCTGTGCGTTGGCTGGTTCCCCTTGGGGGCTGTGGAGACGAGGCAAGCTTCTAGTGGACACCTGATGGTCAGGAAGTGACATGAAAGGCCAGCACCTGGCAAAGCCCACCCTGTTGTGGTGGAGGGACACCTCCCCACCACCCAGCCCAGGCACAGCCCTCACCTCTGGTTCCCACAGACAGAAGCCATTAGGGAGGCTCAGTCCTCTAGCCTGGTCCTGGCCCAAGAAGAACCCAGAACACGGTATCTATTGCCATCCACTTCCATCCAGCATCAGCTTCAAAGGCTTTGGGCTGAGTAAACAGCAGCAAGACACTCAATGCAACTTAAATAACAGAAGTGATATGTTGACTCACACCATTGGAAAAAATCCAAAATAGGGATAGTGTCAAGTAAGGCTTAACTCACGCCTTGACTCTAGGCGTCCCAGCAATGGGTATGATGATAACAGCTGACGTTTACCAAGTGTTTTCCTCTCTGCCCGACATGCTTCTGAAAGTTTTCATATTTAACTCATTTATTTCTCAGGAAAGCACTATGAAATAGGTATTGTCACATCCCCTCTTTACAGACGAAGGAATAGACACAGGGAGGTTAAGGAACACGTCCAAGGTCACGCTGCTTGCAGAGCAGAGACACTGGGCTGCAATGCTCGGTGTTCCCACACCGAGGTGCCGACTCTTACACACGGTGCTGCGCCATCTCTGGGTTGGACGGAGTTGGAATGGTTTGCTGCCCTTGCGGGAGTCACGCTTTGGCAGACGAGGCAGAAAGAGGGGATCATCACAGAGCAGCGCGAGGCATGTGTAGTCATATGAAGTAACACGGGGATGCACACAGCCCTGCAAATCTGACAGCTTCACGGACGCAGCACCCGGAATCCAAATCGTCTGAGACAAGCAGCCTTTCAACCCGTCTGGAGAAACCCTGGTGGTAACGGCGACAGAAGAGTCTTCCCCTGCTCTCTGAAGAGGCTATTTGTTTAAGGGCTACATTGCTCATAATTATTTGTGTCTCCTTCAAGAGAGGAAAAATCCCTTGCCACGGGGAGCTTTTGCATTGACCCTCAGAGTGACTTCAGCAGCCTCCTCTTGACATGGTAGGAAAGTGGGGCATGGATCAGGGCCCGGGATGCCAGAGCCATCACGGCACATGCAAGACGAGCACCCCAAGATGTGTGCGAGTGACAGCGGCAAGGGCAGAGCCCAGAGTCTCACCAACACGGGTTGAGATCCCAGCCAGCCACTTAGGAGCTCTGGGGCCTTGAGTGAGCCATGCCTCCTCTCTGAGCCTCCTTCTCACCTGTAAATGGAGACAATAATATCCACCTTTTAACATTTCAGGATTAAATGTGGTACTATATTAGGAGCCTTTAGTACACTATCCCATGCATATTAAACATTCAGTAAATGCTTGTTATTGCTGAGATTTTCATTTATCACCTGCAGCATTCAGTGATTTAGAGACACAGAAGACCTTTGCCTTCCTTGCACACAGCATTTGGGGTCAGGTAGCATGTAAGCTCCGTCCCTTTCCAGTAGCTGAAATTTTAACAAGGTTTTGTTGACCGTCACACACTGTTCAAATGCAGTAATTCCAACTTGAGGTCTGGAAGGTCAATTAAAATGACACATTTTATTAAGAAGATTGTATGCTTCAGTTAAACTCATAAGTTTATGAAGTTCTCATGGTTCATACTACATGGAGCCTAAATAACCAACTAATTAAGCATAATATGGAAAAAGCCTTAGCTGGAGAAAATATTTAATCTGATAATTTATTAACTCATACAGTGAGTATTTATTGAGCTTTTACTATATGCCAGGCTCAGTTGCAACTGCTGGGGACACAGTGGTATGTGGAGCAGGCAGACCCCACAGCTTGCCAAACTCACATTTTCATGGCTCTTTGCTATTTTCCAGAGCAGCGAGGAAGGCAGACAGGAGGGGCGAGGGGGACATGTGGGCTAGCCAGGAGGCTGCTGCCCCAAACACACAAATTTCAAGTGGGATATAGTGTGGTCCGAGGCAGGACAACGGAAATGGAGGGGTGGGGTAGGGTGGAGATTTCAGGTCAGCAAAGAGAAACAGAAAGATTTACCCAGAGAATGACCTCGGGGTTGCATCGACCAGGACGGGCTGGAATGGGGGGCCTCCCACTGACCTGCAGCCCTGCCGGCCCTGTAACGCTGGGGCGAGATGTGTCCGTAGCTGTGCCATGACACCCCCAGCCCCAGGAAGCTAAAATTCTATTCCATTCAAAGCACGAAGCAATAGCCCCACACTTGGTTTTCACACACAGCCACTGCTACAGACCGAATGTTTGCGTCCCCCCAGAATTCATGTTGAAACCCTAATCTCCAACGTGACAGTGTTTGGAGGTGGGGCTTTGGGATGTGATCAGGTTATGAGAGTGGAGCCCTCCTGATGGGATCGGTGTCCTGACCAGAAAGACAGTGAAGAGCTTGCTTGCTCTCTTTCCACCAGGCGAGCACATGACCAGGACGAAGGCCCTCCCGGGATCCAAACTGGCTGACACTTTGATCTCGGCCTTCCCAGCCTCCCCTACTGTGAGAAATAAATTTCTGTTGCCTAAGCCACCCAGTCCATAGTGTTTTTGCCCCAATGAAAATTTGCTTCCAAGTTCAGTTTTATACTTAAAGCCTCCTGATCTCGCCGCCTCCAGTGTCTCTGCCTCTGGTTTGTCTGCCCGCTGTACAGCAGCTGGAGACGTCTTCCTACGGCGTGAGTCTAACCATACCGATCTCTGTTTTTGTCTGCTCACAAGGTTTGCTGCTTTCTGCCCCCGCCCCTGTCTCTAGCCCTGCAGCCCTACCTGCCCTGCCGCCCACCCAGGTCACTCACCACAGCCTCAGCTCACAAGACCCCACCCTGACCCCCTGGCAAACTCCTACCCACCTCTCAAGACCCAGTTCAAAGAGCTCTCCCCTGTGAAACATTCTCAGCTCCTAAAGGTGGAAGGAAACCACTCCCTGCTTTGTGTTGCCCTGGGAGTTCCTGCATTCCTCAACACAGGGCTTCCCTGGGGGTCTTCTGCTCTCAGCGGGAGCTGCAAGAGGGCTGTAGAATACCTCAGCCCTGATGTGTGTGTGTGTGTGTGTGTGTG
>CAUYSK010015920.1:0-61912 GCA_963575035.1 Avahi laniger | reverse complement strand
CTGTGATTGGACATGCCCTTAGGGTCCTCCCCAGGAAAGGCGTTTCTCTGCTGGCGCATGCGCTCAACTGATGTTTACCTCAAAGTTGTTTGGTGCTCAGCGCCATCTTCTGATGGCGTCGACTGCAGCGCTCCACACATGAAGAAAGACTAATTAGATGAAATGCCTACTAAATTGTTGCTATCTCAAAATGTAGAGATAGTGCCTATGAATAATTATTACTTTTCTCAGAAAAGTAGGAAATGAAGACATTTTATGTTCCTTGCATTGCTTTCACTTTCAAGTAATAGTATACCTATTTTTCATCTTATTAAACAAACAAATGAACCCTATTCTAATAATTTAAAATCATTGGTGAAGCTGGGAGATTAGTTTTAGTTGGCACTATTTTGGGGTACAAATAGAAAATCCTGCATTAAGTAAACTGATGCACCAAAAATGGGCAGACAAGGCTTAAGAGTAAGGCAAGTGGAATACGACTTAACTACAAAAAACAATGGTGAACTAGCACCCCTTATATTACCCTAGATAGAGCTGGAGCTCATCCTTTGAAGTGAAGTATCACAAGAATGGAAAAACAAGCACCACTTGTACTCCCATCAAATTGGTGTTAACTGATCAACACTAAGGTGCTCACATGGCAGTAAATATTCATGGGTGCTGGTGGGAGGGGGATGTGGGAGTGGGTAAACTCACTACTAATGGGTGCAGAGTGCACTGTATGGGGGAAGGGCACGCTTGTAGCTCTGGCTTGGGTGAGGCAAAGGCATTTTATGTAACCAAAATGTTTATACCCTCATAATATTCTGATATTAAAAAAATAAATAAAGAATTAAGAATAATTTTCATTATTTCAATAAAAAAAAAAAGAAAAAGGCAAGTGAATGAAAAACACTGGAAGCCAGGGCACAGGGATGCACAGTAGAGTGTATGCATATCTCACTCACTCTTACCAAATATAATTTCCCAACAGTAACAAAAATACGAATCTCTATGTGAAATACTGATTATAAAAAAAGTGTCTGGCCCAAGTACAGCAAGTCTGTAGTTCATATATGTTATGTCAGATCTAATTTCTTTGAGACCAAATGTAAGGTATTCTATCAGTTAGGATTTTATTGGATTGCATGTAATGAATAAATAAAATTATTAAATTAATTTACAATATTTTATTCTTTCCCATAAAAGGAATCTTCACATAGGTAATCAACAGATGGCATTAATTTCCATATACTTGTCTCCTTCTATCATTTTACTCTGACTTTCGTAAGCAATAGCTCTCACCTCATGGGCCAAGATAAGTACTAAAGCTCCAGCCATTGTATTCCTTTTCCAGACAGAAAGTCAGAGGAAGGTAAAAATGTTTTAACACTTCTCTGTTGAGAAATTTGATAGATACCACATGAAACTTCTGCTTTTGTCTATCACAGCACTAGTCACATGGCCATACAATATCCAAGATAGAAATGGGGAATGTTATCTTATTTCAGGTGACCATTAGCCCAAATAAAAATAAAGGGTTTTATTATTAAAGAAGAAGAGGAACTGTTTAATGTGGTAAACACTTATAAGACTCTGCCACAGGATCTTTTAAGCATATGAGTAAAGACAGTAGGTTGCAGAGCCTGAATGGCTTGAATAAAATTACGTTACTTTAACTGAGTAACCATGTGACTTCAGGCAAGTGGAATTAGCATATCAGTACTAGTTACTTCATCTGTAAAATATGGATAATAAGGCATTTACTCAGATGTGTTTTATGAGGATAAAATATTTCTTAGAATGGTGTCTACCACGTAAAGACTGTCAGAAAATACTAGCTGTTATTTAATGATTTGATGCAATATACTGAAGGAAAAGAGCTATAAGGACTGTGGGGAAAACCTCCTGAGAGGACTCTAAGATTGGCCTAGTTCACAGATTTGCAGAGAACTAGTCTTAAATAGGCCATTCATTTCATTGGACCTACCAAATGATTTAAAATTTATCAACTTTCCTGGGAATTTAGGATGCTTAAAAGAGCAAACATATTTCATACCTGAAAGGAAATTAAAATGGAACAAATTTAAGGCAAGAAGAAATAATCCTCATGGATAATGGATAAAATTTATAAATTTCCCTAGTTTGTAAACGATGACACTGAGGCAGAGTGTACATAAATAATCTTCCCAAGTTTGCAAGGCCAGATGTTGAAGCAAGGGTATCATGTCAGACAGTCTGAATTTCTAAAAATCATAATTTTAGCTATGAAACCCACTCAAAGGGAAGGACTCCACTCAATAGACCTGGGTGGTGAATTCCAAGATCAAATAGCTTTCTCTATCCTTGATTTTTGCAGGAATTCAGAAGGAAGGGCATGTGTGTTGAACATCAGAACTATCTGCAGGCCTGGTGGTGGTGGTGTGAAAGACACAAACAATCTCATTTTATTTTGTTTTTGTTTTTGTTTTCCTTCAGTATATAACCTTAACTCTGAAGATTATCTTATTTTTGAGATTTTTTTTGAGAGACAAAAAAAAAAAAACCAGGAGTTAAATTACTATCAATAGCAATGCTTAAAACTTTCAGTCATGTCAGTCAATTATTTTTGCAAAAAAGATTTAAAGAGAATCCAATCCTTTTATGATAAATGAAAAGACAAGTCAAAGTAATTTAGATGAACATAGTCTGGGAATGGTTGTTACTTATTTGTGAATATTACTCAAAACATGGTTGCTTCAAAGACGTTGTGTTCTAACATTAATAGCATATTTATTTGTCTTACAAATAAACAACTTCATTCATAACATTTAGAGCATTACTTCTTTTGTTTTCCATCGTGGCAAACCCTGAAGCTGTATGCATATTTCGTTAAAGATGTAGAAAAGATTGAAACTAATGTAGCTTTTTTATCTCCATAGGTATTTTTAAAAGAGACTCCATCAGTCAAAACATTACATTCTTTCTGCTTTGTTCAAGCCACAATGCTTATAATAAACCTATCCTCCAGCTATTTTCCATGCTCTGACTGTATCCACTGTTACTGATCATATATAATGGCATGCTGATGCCTATATTTAACCCTCCCACAGTTCATTGTTAAAATTAGTCATTATGGAACTGATTACATCTTGTATCTTTGCGTGTTTGAAGCTTGCTGAACAAAGACAGCAGACAAATCCTAAATGTTATATGACAGGAAAAGCACGTTTTAAATCAATAAAATTCCAATTATATCTCACCTAAGGAGAAAAAATAAAGATGCATGAGCAAGGTGTTACGTGCCTCTTTGAAAAATTGTCAAAATTCGTGTCATTTTTGTTCTTAGAATTACAAAAGGATTGCTGCTGTTTAATTTTCTTAACAGAAGCAAGTATGCTTTGACTTGCAAATCATTTCTCTTAAAAATGAGGAAGAGAAGAAATAACATCAGAAATACAGAAAGGTATATAATAATAAATAGAAAAGGTAAACTGACACTAATCTGTAAAAGTCTTCCACTTGTTTGTTGTGTTTTGTTTTCAGTAAGTAGGAAAGGTGTGATAGGAGATATTATGGTAGAAGAAAGTAATTTTAAGTGACTAAATTTATTGTCCTCATATAAAAAACGCACGTGGTGCTCCTTACTTGCTGTATGTATCAACTGGGTGAGGCTATAGGATCCATTTATTCATTCAGGCACTCATCTAGGTCTTGCTCTGAGGTATTTTGCAGATATGGTTAACTTTCACAATCAGTTGATTTAAATAAAGAAGCTTGCCTGGTTTATGTGTGGGTCGCAGCCAATCAGTTAAAGGCCTTGAGAATAAAACTAATGTTCTTGAGGAAGATGAAATTCTGCAACATCAGCTGACCTGCTCTACAGATTTTGGATCTGTCATCCCCCACCAGATAAATAAAATCAATCTTTTTATCTCTCTCTCTCTCCCTCCATCTCTCTCAAATAAAATAGATAAATATATTTACACATAAATATATTTATAATATATATAAGTATAGACCTATAGATGGATATCCACTCTAATATATGTACATATACATACACATGTATCTGTGTGTATATACTAACAAAGGGTGAGGAGTTACGCTTCCACTCCTTGAGGACAGAGTATATTAAGAAATTATTTGAAATATTTCTGTAATATAGAGTTGTCCAATCTTACCTATTATTCATTCATTGATTAAGTCATTCATCTACATTACTATTAACTCATGGGTACTTATTTTTATTTTTTGGTTTATAATTCAATACTTATTTATTTTCTTCCTCACCTGGTTTCAGTATTGGCCATCGGGGGCTCTTTCAATTGGTTTCTGTATTCTTTTAACATAACTCTATTCATTTTACTTTGAGCACTTTCTTGCTTTTTTTTTTTTTTTTAACTGTAAAATGCACATCTTGTATAGTCTTGCCCCAGTTGTAGAATAAGCCATTTCTCCAATGGTCCCTGCTTCCTTTTATTGAATAACAGTGTTGGAAACCAATCATTGGGCATTAGATAGACTTGTTGTATCTATGTTCTCTCAGCAGTCAAAGCAAGAAAATCTATGTATATATACTATCCCCTCATATATGCATGCATCTTTAAATGTTTCTATAATGTAATCATCTACGTTAATCTCAGTATGAGTCAATACTGATGTTTCCAATTCTAATCTATTAGCACATAGAACATTCAAACTATTTGCATGATAATATACATATGTAATAAAATATATATTTTTAAATATATATAATTCTTGATAACATGATGTTGGCTTCTCCGTTGCCTTTAAGGACTTTTTTCCCTGTCATAAACATGCCTGATCAGTTTTCAAAGATTCACTATTCCCATCTATTGGTGCAAAAGAATTTTCCTGAATATTACGCATACTCAGAATCTCTAGTGTTAAAAGGCAGAGATTTCTACCTATCCACATTCATCATCATTATATTTGTACCACTATTACAGTTAGGATCAATTCTGGTGATGGTTTTGCTGCCATGGTATTGACCATATCTTGAATAAATTCTATGATTCAATGAAGGCAGAAACTGTATCAAAGAGTTCAAGATTTTTTTCTACTAGAAAGATAATAAAAGAATAGTAATTCTTGCCCTGCCTGTGCAGGGTATGACCAAATGAGAAATCTAACAAAAAATATGAGGAGAATTTCATTTTTTTTTATTTCTGCATATTATGGGGTTACAGATGTTTAGGTTACGTATGTTGCCCTTGCCCCCTCCAAGTTCGAGTTTCAAATATGTCCATCCTTCGGGTGGTGTGCATTGCACTCTTTGTGTATGCATATACCTGTCCCCTCTCCCTCCTCTCCCCTCCCCCACCCAACATCCAATAGATGTTATTCTTATATGTGCGCTTATGAATTTCATTTTAAATTTCAGTGATTAAGTTCAAACGCATTTGTTATCAGGCAGTATGATGACAATTGGAGTTAGTTTTTTTCCTGGAAACATTCTCCTCCATCTCATACCATGGGTACCTTAGGTCTTACTTATCCTTGAACTAGTTTTATGGAGCTATTCTTTTCCTTCAGTACGAAAACATTCTGTAGACATTCTATCCATCTCCTACGGGATCCGTATCTAAGTGAGTGTGCATGTGTCTGAAATTCACCGTTACCTCCATCTGTACCTAGCAAAGAGCAGGCGTTTGATGAGTTGTGCTTATGATTGCAGTGTATATGTATTCTTTTCTCCTTCTGTGTGTTTTCTAAACTTGCACTAAAAGTATTCATCAAATCATCTTGTTCAGATGGCTCAAGATTGTATTTCTTTTGCATTCCTCGTGCTCTTGTGTTCTATAGTATTTAGTATATAGTTCTATAATTATGTAGTAAGAAAGGTATTGAACTATAATCTATCATATAGAGCTATATGTATGAAAAATTTTGATCAGATTTTAAAAAAACATATCCTGTTTGCAAATGCACAAAAAAATTGCATCTTACAGACTGTAGGCAATATTCTATAAGCTACCAATAAGCCTTATTTAACACAAAAACACACATGCAGGAGCGCACACACACACACACACACACACACAAAGATTTTGGACTTATCCTCAATTCAGGGTCACACCTCAGATTCTGACATTTCATTTTGCTATGTTTTGCTGCCTGTGTATTCCATAATCTGAGGTGGAATTGTGAAGATAGAAAAAATCCATTAATCATTTTCAACTTTTGATGAACTTAATTCAAGTAGGTCTTTCATAGTGTCAAAGTTAGCCTCTGCTAACAAAGCTAACATATATATTTGTACTATTTAATATATATATGAACAGCGTTTCTCAACATTTCATTGGACAGTGGAAAGTTATGGAAAATTTTTTTCTAACACATAAAGTGAATAAGTAAGATTACAATGGAAACAATTATATTACAATGTACTTATCAACTGTCAATAAAAGAAAGTTATGATATAGCAATATATGTATTTGTTTATTAACATACATACAACTAAGATCTAATGATACTTCTAATAAATACTGTATTCAAAGTTACAGGAGTAGTAGAAAGTTTTAAACAATATTTAGATAAATCTATAACAACTTCAATGTGTTAATAATATAAAAATCTCTATGATTTCTGTGCTGACAAATTTACAAATACTCCTAAAACTGTTGTGGTTTGTTTCTTAATACATAAGGAATGAAAAGTTGAATTCCAGTTTAAAGTGAATGAAAATCAAGATTTAGCTAATTTTACATTCAATTTATTGATCCCCTTAATTTTACCCCTGGATTCCACCAGACTTCATGGACTGTAGTTTAACAATCCATGTATTGAATTATTTGTACCCCACCCACCATTGTATGTAGTATCAAGCCCTGTCCTATCGAGCAAGATTTAGTCTATGAGAGAGAGAAAATAACATGTCCTGACTCAAAAATGGTCGCAAATAAGTTTGCTGTTTCTAGTCTTCCTACCACTACTCTTGTTTCATGCTTTGACTACTTTACAAGTAACCTAAAATCACATTACTTTGATTCATAACCCTCTCCAATCCATTTTCTGGCACCTGAGTGATTTTTTAAAAATACCAGTCTGACCATGTAAGTTAGGTAGTATCCATTTTACATTCCTCTTCAGCACCACAATTGCTTTGTTTATCTTTGTTTTCAGTGATTTCTAATACACTGGCATGGAACAGTATGTATTTATTAATCTTTTAATAAATACATATTTATGGACTTTTTATCAGCATGAACCAGTGCTGAGAAGTGGATGTATGTGAATGTGTTTCTCTCTCTCTCTCTCTCTCTCTCTCTGTGTGTGTGTGTGTGTGTGTGTGTGTGTGTGTGTGAGAGAGAGAGAGAGAGAGAGAGAGAGAGAGAGAGAGAGAGAATGGGAAGGGAAGATTGGGATGCAATGAATGCTATAATCACTACCCTTTCGTTATTTTCTGCTTCCCTGCAGATGATTTACTTTAAGCATGGGTACATGGGAGTGTGTTAATTTGCATGGTTCTCAACATTTTCAGATCATAGTGTAGCAGTTTAAATATTGCTGCTGGAAGGCATGAAAGTGTGACAAAATATATTGAGAAGCAATTTACATCCTAAGTGATTCTGGGTGAATAAAAACAAAGATTGAAAAATAAAGTATTTCAGGTTTTTCTTTTAATTGGGTAAATTCCCAGTGATTTATTTGGTGATTTAAAAAAATGATGTTTCCCTTGCCAAGCAAATGTAGCAGCATGAAAAATCAATGTATTGAAAGATGAATTCATGTAATAGTTATGTAGAGAGTTGATCTCTACTCATTTCAGCACTTTCTGTGACCAGTTCTCTTTTGTGTTGGATCACTCCTCAATTTTCATACAGACAATTTACATCATTTGGTACCTAGTGTGTGTGTAAATGTTCTTCATTAAAATAAATCTGATTAACGGAAGTACTGGGCACATCAACATGTATAATGTTTTAAGCTCTCTAAAAACTTCTTCTAACTTACACTAAATAATTTAACGTCAAAATTAATTATCACATAGAAGCAGCTTCCTGCTCTATGCTAGCAGTTAAAAATATGTGCTTTATTTTTTATATAAAGAAATTTAAGGAATTGCTAACACTACTGTGTGGGTATATTTTTACTTTACTATCTAGGGTAAGTCATCTATTTTAACCAACTGTTACAAAAGCTAACAGCATTTCAGATTTTCATTAAAATATATTTCACTGAATTTGTTAATAGTGTTATTTGCAAATGTCGCTGACGGTAAATAATAATTCATTGGGATTGCATTAAACTTACTGTGACACAGCTTTTCAGAACATCAAGTTTAGCCAAAGATTTTTAGAAAAAACTTTGAGTATTAAAATAAAGAAGGATAAAGTATGGAGGGTACAATTTTCATAAATTTTAAGAATAAGTTACGAAGATTTTAGTATATTTCAACTTTGTACTTTAGGCAGATGAGGTAGACCATACTGTGCTATTTCTAGCTCTTCGCCCCCTCTCCTTGCTGCTCAGTTTGCATTAGTGGAAAATATTTGAGAAACTCCATGGAGGAATTGCAAATTTAAGAAAGCATCTTGTAAGCAACATAGTAAGCAAAATTGACCACTTTGTAAATACAGACCTATCTAGACTGGTTGGTTAATATACAAAATCGAGTGTAAATATTTCAGTTTATTGCCCTCGGGAGGTGTGGCTCGTCATTTGATTGTTTGTAGCTAATCTAACAGCAGTGTTTTCGTTCACACACACAAACATAAAAATCCTTTGGCTAGAAATGGAAGGTAGATCACACACAAACACGCACATAACACACATGCTACTTATACACGAAGAATTTCATTTAATCAAATATTCCTATTCATAGATTCTATGATGTTAAGTACTGTATATAAATCTAGAAAATAACTCCTTTCTAATTAAAAAGTAAAACATATGTATATATATATGTATATATGTGACTTGAGAAAAAGTAAATCAAAATGTGCAAATGTGTATAATTAAAGAAAATTAAGAAGTAGAGAGAGGATTTAGAAAAAACAGCACATTTGAAAAAGAATATAATTCATTTGGAGAGGTACAAGGGCTCAAAAAAGGTATTTTGGTTTGTTTACTTTTTAGACAGTACAGGTCCACAATACTGTCTTTAAATCCTTGGGCCAGATATAATTCAGAACTCTGAATTAGTCAGCAATCAAGCTGGTAATATGATCTATAAACTATACACCATAAAACACCTTTAACAGGTCTAAATATCACTCTAATAAAACATATTCATATTTCAGCTACAAAATATGAGGATATTCATGAAAGTAGAATAAATAAAGACTATAAGTAATTTTGCATCAGTTCAGATCAGTTGTATGTTCCATATAATTCTTGGCACAAAACTCTGAAAGCTTTTTTTTTCCTTTTTTTTATCTCTTCACATTTTCTGATTTGGAAATTGAGGAAGACTTGTTCCAGTCCCTTTATTAGAAGATACATTTGTGCTAATGAACATGCACCAGAGAGGAGATTGATGATGCAGAAGACAAATAGGAGATCTGATAAAGTGATTTTTTTACAGTTGCAAAAAGCTTACTGTATAGAGGGGTGCTCATTTCCCTCTGAGAGGTTAAAAAATTGCCAAGGGGAATATAGCATAGACAGTTTTAAATAAAACAATTTCCAGAAACCCAGCTTTCATATGAACTCTTCTAACATTATGTGTCTGAAAATTTATCTATCTATGCTACAATATATTTTTACGTCCAAAATAATTCCACCATTCGAAATCTTGGTACATTCTCCTTTGGAGAAAGTGCTTCTGGATTAAACAAATGGCAAGGCTATTTTCATGATAATTCAATATATCAGCCAAGGGTTTCCTAGCTTTTCATGTTTTCATCTCTCCCTATGTCTCTATCCTCTATCTATGTCAAAATTTATTTTTATTGAATTTAGTAGGCACTTTTGTGTGATAGAGCTATACAGAAAACTGAGACTTATTTTGAAAGTGTTAGTAAAAGCAGTTTGGGCAAATTTTCCAGAATTCCTAAAGGAGCATGACTCCAGTCATGGTGTGTGAAACCCCATATTAGAAATGTGACATATTCATCCATGTTAAGATGTTTTGAATAAAGATATATGTAAAAATAAAGAATATGTTCCTTAAATGGATTTTTCATTCTCCAAATCTTGATTTATTTACAAGTATTCCAACTTAAGGAGTAAAAGGTTATATATTGTGATACGAATCATGACCAAGGGAAATTTCCCTGAGAGTTTGAGTAGTGAAAAAAAAGACTACCTGTAAGTAATAGTTAATATTAAAAATGGCTTTATTCATATACTTGAACAAAAATTATTCTTTTCACATATTCTCAATTCTCATCCCTAGAATGTTTTTAACTTTAAAAAAAAAAAAAAAACTTCACCAGAGATCCAAATGTGATGTTGATTCTTTAGAAGTGATTATGGGTTTCAAGGTGGCCAAATTTCAAACCATACCGAACAAAACTCCAATGTATAGTGTCTAAGGAAAGAGTTGTTATATATGTTTATATGTTACTGAACATTTTTCAGTGAAAGATTTAAAGCCTTTTATATTTAAAATAAAATAATAAAATGAGTATTTAATTTGTAATGAATTTCTTATTTTTCTTAGTACAGTATTTATTATGTTCCACCTCCCATTAACAAACAAATGTCAAAAGCATTTGTGCATTAGCAGCCTGACTGATTTGTTTTCTAACAGTGTCTACCTTTCTCATTCAATAAATTTTCAGGAAAAGTTCATTATAATTCTAATAGTGTTTAGAGAAAAATGTGATTTTGTACTTACAATTTAATTATTTCCAAAATCAGGAAAAATATATTACAAAAGTAGCTCATGTGTTGACATATGTACACATGTATGCATTTAGAAAAAAAATCATTGATTTTAATCATATTTCTCACTTTTCATTTTGGGAACACATCATACAGAATTATTTATTTTAATAATGACAAATGGAATAAAATGGTCTCAGGTTCATGGAAAACATTACGAAAATTTACCAATTTATTTATATATTTAAAGAATTTTAATATTTCCAGATTTTAATAATTCATCATATAGTGTTTTTTCCCATAATTTTAATGTTTTTAATAAATTCCTTTAAAAATGTGCCTTAACGTATTTAAATTAAAACAAAATTAGTCATTTTATAATAGGAAGTAATATTGTTTTGAATGAACAGTTTGAAGTTTGGCAGATATTGCAGGGAAATTGAATCGGTTACACATAAAACTCTAAGTTTAATTTTTGTATTTATAGCCCCCAGATAATACAATAACATTTTATAAATGTTTCAATATTTCAATAGTAAGTATACAATGTAGCATAAATTGTTTCAATTGAGCCAAAAATTATTGTTATTGAATTCAATAGGTGCCTTTGAGTGATAGAACTGCACAGAAAAATGAGAATCATTTTAAAAGTTTTAGTAAAGCTGTTTTGGCAAATTTTCCAGAATTCCTAAAAGAGAATAATTCCAGTGATAAAAAATAAAAATTGATCTTTGAAGTCAAATGGTTTTAATTATTTGCTTTCCAAAAATTTAATGAGGATGTAATTAAGTCATCAGATGATAGACGATTATAAATAATATTTGCTATCACTATGTGAAATTTAGTGTATACTGAAAATGTATCCAATAATAGACTAGCAGTAATATAAGAAATATCCTCTTATTTCATTGGGTGTGTATAATATGTATATAGTTTCTTAACATTTACACATATTGTTTAAAAATAGACCACAAATGATAATAGTTTTTATCAATAGCAATGCCATATTAACCTATGAATATATGAAACATGAACTAATTTGAAAATAATAGTCACATTCATGTTTTTTAAGATGAATTTTCAATGAAATATTATATGTTAAATAATTGTTTACCATATTGTAATGTAGCCATGATGTTTTCATCAGTTATGTTAATAGAATATGAATGACTCATACTTTTGACCATTTGCTAAAAGAAATTAGATTAATTCATAAAATTTTAAATTATATACATTAGACATATATGTAACATTGGAAAATATTTCATTGTTCACTTACCATATCTTTATAAATCACATATAAAAATTAATTTGTTGAAAAAAAAATCACATGTAGAAAGTGAAAGTGATATGGATATACATTTTCCATAAGAAAAAAGGTGCAAAATATATGAATATTAAAGAAAATGTCTTATACAATTTCAAAATGTGTGATAATTAGTATAAAATTATTTTGGCACTTAAATTCCACTGTACATTTTGGAAAAAGATTTACTTTTTAAAATATATATTAATATTGTTTTTATGTCATAAATATCACTTTCACAAGTATTTTTACTCATGGTGAAATACTTAAAATATCAACATAAAATATGTAAGTTTATGCAGGTTTTCAAAATTAATTATAATGTTATATGAGCAAGAATATGTATATGTGAATACTTTCGTTTAGAGGGGGGAACTGGTCTTAGAAGTAAAAATCATTTTTCCACTATATGTGGGGAGAGGAAGACTAGATACAGAGTGAGGTAAAACTAATGATTTAATTTTGTTGAAATGAGAGTGTCCTTACTGATGGCCTTAATTTCATGGATAAGTAAGTATAATATGCCATATGCTAATTGACTCCAGAAGTCCATAAACATTTTGTGTAAAATAGGGACAAGAACGGGAGTATTATCGCTTAGACATTTGTCTTTGTGTTTTATCTTCCTTTATACATATATTTTATTTTAGACAAGGTCTTGCTCTGTCTACCAGGCTAGAGTGCAATGGTGTCATTATAGCTTATTGCAACCTCCAACTCCTGGGCTCAAATGATCCTCCTGTCTCAGCCTCCCCAAGTACTTAGGATTACAGGCTTTATCTTTCTTACTCATAATCTCAGAGTGGAGAGAATAGTACATTAAAGCTCATGGTGGGCCGGACGTGGTGGCTCACGCCTGTAATCCTAGCACTCTGGGAGGCAGAGGCAGGAGGATTGCTTGAGCTCAGGAGTTTGAGATCAGCCTGAGGAAGAGAGAGGTCCCATCTCTACTATAAATAGATAGAAATTAGCTGGACAACTAAAAATGTACATATATAAAATTAGCTGGGCATGGTGGCGCATGCCTGTAGTCTCAGCTACTCGGGAGGCTGAGGCAGTAGAATTGCTTGAGCCCAGGAGTTGGAGCTTGTTGTGAGCTAGGCTGATGCCACGGCACTCTAGCCCAGGCAAGAGAGTGAGACTCTGTCTCAAAAGAAAAAGAGAAAAAAAAAAAAAAAAAAAGCTCATGGTGATAAAGAAGTGATAGTAATGGTAATGTGAGCAGAATTGATGAACCCCAAGTACTAGGACTCTGTATCTTCATCATTTTTACAAAGCATTTATGCCTACTCTACTTCAGTTTTCTCATTTGTCATGTTAAATAGTATGTTCTCAAAACAATGTGATTCTAAACGTAAGAGTTTTGAGAGGAGTGGTCATTGACTTAATTTTGGATATTTTGAAAGACCTATAGGTTAGAAAATGAGAAGACTATTCAGAAATGAGAAAGAAATATTGTGCCAACGGATTAAGATTTACAAAATAAAATAAAATATATGTATGTGCTTGTGTGCATGTATATATTAATGTTAATATATATATGACTGGCAAATTATTTTTTCAAAGGAGGTGTTTGGAAGCAAACAGAATAGAGGAAATGAAGTCATCAAAAAACAAATACATGATATGTGTAGCAAAAGTGATCAAAAAAGTGTTGATCCACAGAGGACAAATCAATGCCAGGTAAGTTAAACTCTTAAATCAAAAAAGCAAAATTCAAAAGTGTTAAATAAAAGTACCTTTATAATGTTCATCTTTAAGAATATTTCTCAAACAAAACCCCCAAAAACACGAACAAAGAAAAGTGAAATTTTTGATTATGTTAAAATTAAGAAATCTATTCATCCAAAAAACAAAATTAAGAAACTAAAAAGTTAAAAATTTGAAAAGATATTTGCTAAATGTATAACCAAGGAATAATTAGAAACTAGAATTTAGAAACAACTAAAGAGTAAAGCCAAAGTAAATCATTAAGGAAGACAAATAAATAAATAAATAAATGACGACAGAGTAATTCACAATAAACTTAGATATCTGACAAAACAAAAAAAAAAGAATGGTTTATAAATAGGAAAAATGTGCTCATCACAAGTAAATAAAGTTTAAATCCACACTGAAAAATTGCACACTCATGAGTTTGACAGCATTGAAACTCATTCATATACTGCTGGGAAGAATGTGAATTTTTTCATTCACCTTGGAAAACAATCTTACATTGCTTTATAGAGTTGAGGATATCAATAACTTCATGCAGGTAATTCCAATTATAAGTATATTGCAGATTTTTTTAAAGTGGAAGTTTTTACAGAAATATAAAAAGTAACCTATATATATTTCCATTACAAGAGCATAAATTAATGTATTGTGAAGTAGTCATTACAGAAAACTATATCACTAAGTAAATGAACAAATTCTAGCCACACACATCAATGTGAATCTCTCCTACAAACGTTAGGCTTTAAAAAAGCCACTCCCATAAGGATTTATAATTGCATGTAATTAAAAAAGAGCTATACATTGCTTAGAGTGAAATGCATTTGTAACAAACCTACAAAATACACCAAAGGAAAATAAGAATATCAAGTTTAGAATAATAGTTACTTCTTCTAGGGGAGGGAAGAAAATGAGATATAGAGTATAGATGGGCAACTCAGGTGTAGCTTAAGTGATTTTAGGGATGTGCTATATTTTAAATTAGATAGTGGGGAACCATATATACACACACATATATAATTATTAAGTGCACATTAATATACTATGTTTTTAATATGCCCATGTTACATATTTTTTGTTGAAAAAATAAACTAAGCTTTGGATTTGGTCCGTAATTATGAGGAGTTAGGCTGAACCGAACTAAGCAGTTCATTAGACGTTAAACGCTGCCATAGGCCTTTCTCCATTGATACCCAAGGCTTTCAAAATGCGGTGAAGTACAGGGGTCTCTTTGGTCGAGTGTTTTCTCTTTGTTGGTATTTCAGCGGCAACATCATTATTTGGGTAGTCATTACACAGTTTTGTAATCGTGATTTTTTAATAAATGTTTTATTTTTATCCTTTTTATTTGAGTCAATAAAGTCTTCTGATAATTTTAAATGTATTTCCAAAGATCAATGGTGAAAAGAAAATTTTTTTTTATTTCAAAATATTAAGGGGATACAAATGTTTTAGGTTACATGGATTGCTTTTGTAATGCTTGAGTCCAAGCTAGAGGTGTGCCCATCACCCAAATAGTGTTCATTGTACCCATTAGGTAGGTTTTGCCCCTCCCCCGGTTGATCCACTGAGTTTTACTTCCCTCTGTGCACATGTGTGCTTATCAGTTAGTTCCAATTTAATAGTGAGTACATGTGGTGTTTGTTTTTCTATTCTTGAGATATTTCATTTAGGAGAAAGATCTCCATCCAGAGGCAAAAATCCTCAATAAAATATCAGCCATAAGAAAGGAAATTTTAATGCTTTAACTAGTACTCATTTCCAGTTGACCACAATTCAACATTTACTGTGTGTTGTTGACCGATATGACTGATTTTTCTCAAAGTGATTCCATTTTGATTTTTATTTGCCATATTTGGAAGAGTTTAGACTATGTTTTAATATTGTTAATAAACTGAGTCATAAACTGAAAAAAATAAGTAGTTTTGCTATTCAATGTTGAAGATCTATTTTAATTGATTTTTCCTATACATCACAAAAGTTCGTTTGCACCATATCATTCACTAAAACTTTGCAGTTTAAGAAATCTCATGCAGATTGAGCTAATATTTTTCCAAAGGCTTTAAACTATTTAAACAAAGCTACTGATAAAAAGTAACACACTCATGACTTTTTAACTGTTCCAAGCTAAGCAATTGATTTGAAATGTCTCTTCTTGCATGGCTTTATTGTTACTGTCTTCTGCAGACATGGTATAATTACTATGTTTCTGGAATGAGGTGTGGACGTGTAAACATTTAGATATTGTGAGTGGGATTCTGATTAGTGACATACAAGAGTTAATGCACTTTTTTTCCCTATTAGATAATTACCAGAAAATAATGTAAGCACTATAGAAAATATAGACTATAATATTTTATTTTCATGTAAATAATAAAGCTATTGTTGGTATTAAAGGGATTATTTCATTTTAGCTGAAAAATCAAGAAGTGAACAGTATATGCCTCAGCTATTTTTTCAGAATTCCCTTCTCTTTTTGTCTGTTTCTTTCTTTGTTATATTTCCTAAATTCAAATGTCTTAATAGGTTCTGCTGTATATGTTTAAATAATGAAGAAAATTATTTTCCAGCTAAGTGAAGCAGGCTCTTTGGGACTTTAATTCTTCCCAGTTCTCATTTATGTCATTAAGTTAGCTCTTCATTTAAAATATACCACATGTACCAAAGCTCTGACGTCTATTGCTACATGTGTTTCTTCAAAGACAGTACCTCACATGTTGATCTTTTTGCCATTCTGAGGCTGTCTCAGGATCCTTTCTATTGGCCCCTTTGAACATCCTTTGAAGTGCCACATGTAACCAAAGCAAGCCCTGGGATGCATCACCACATTACAAATTCCAGCTGCAAGTGAGCTTCCTGCAGAAGTGAAGGAATTGGAAAGAAATCACAGTATGCCATCCCTCTTGTTAAAATAAGGGCAAAATAAAGTTGTTAAAGGGAAAAATGTAAGGGAGACGAGTCTTAAAATAGTCTCTATGCTCCTTATGTATAGGATCTCTTGTAATCAGTGAAATTTATTACTAGCTATTATATTCATACGGCAAATGTCAAATAGACAGAAATAATGACTCTAAGTCACTGTTTTTAATGCTCATGAGAATGTTTACTCCTTTTTATCCTTTACAAAAATCAGCTTAGCATCAAATCTGCTCCACTTCTGGATATAGGATAAATATATATTTTTAGAAAACACTATTGAAAATAACAAACATGACAAAACCTATAGGTTGCATATTTTTTAAAAAATAGTCAAACATTACAAACCTTTGTATTTGCTGAAATGAGTGAAGTCAGTAGGTAGGCTAGTCCCGAGTGTGCGGAAAGGAATGATTTTCAGTATATAGTTTCGGTATTTTGTTCTTGTCCTATTTGGCCAAAGCCCAGATCATTCTGGTGTATTACATATTGTTTTACTCAGGGTGTCTATTGTTCCTGTTTTTATTCTAGTCATACAAAAGTGCTAGCAAAAAGTTTATTTTAATGCACTATTTATTTTAATATTTGAATTCATGCTCGAGTTCCTCCTACCACTCTGAAAAGCATTTTATTGTGGAGGAGGTAGATGTGGACTAATCTTCCTTATGAATTCAGGGTTTTATCAGTATCTACACTTATTTCGATTTACTCGTCTCCCTTGTTTGTCCTGCTCATTTCTCTTCAAAATAAATTTGTTCAGTTTTTATTTATTAGACTTTCTTTGTCATTCTAAATGTTTACACAAATATGGATCTCTTTAAATCTCCATTTTAGAAATGTTTGGCATAGCCCATCATTGGAGGCAGTAGAAATATTTGGTGATCCATGAACTGATTTTGATGACAAAGTTTTGGACTTCTTCAATCTTGATACACAGCTTCAATGATGACATACACCTTCTCTATTAGCCTGAGAATTCTTGTTGTCTAATTCATACATTGGTGGTCCCAATTTGGGGGTTTTGTGTATTCTGTTTCATGGCATACTTCTTTCCCCTGTTTTGGCAAGTAAGGTTTCCAAGAGTTTACTCCAAAAGGATATATTTGAGGTAATTTGCTTGTGATCATTCATGTATAAAAAGCCTTTATTTTATATACTAATCTGACTGATGGTATAGAGGGGTTTAAATTTTTAAATTGTAAAGAATTTCACTTCAGATTTTTTTTGTTGTGGTTAAAAAATACATAACATAAAATTTACCATCTTGACTTTTTTAAGTACATAACAGTGTTAAATATATTCAAATTACTTTGACCAGATATCCACAAGCATTTTATCTTATAAATCTGAAATTCTACACCCACTGAGAATAATTCATCTTTGCCCCTCTCTCCAGTCACTGGTGACCACCATTCTACTGTAAATTTCTATAAATTTGACTATTTTAGACACCTCAGTAAGGTAAAGTAAGTGGAATTATATAATATTTGTCTTTTTTGTTTTAGGCTTAATTCACTTAGCCTAATGTCTTTAAGGTTCATCCGTGCTGTAGCATGTGACAGGATCCTTTCTAAGGCTGAATAATATTTCATTATATGCATAGACCACACTTTGTTTATACAGTTATCTGCCAATAGACATTTAGGTTGTTTTTATCATTTGGTTATTGTGACTAGTGTTATTATGAACACAGTGTGCAAATATACTGTGAGACCATGGTTTCAATTCTTTTGGATATATACCAAAAAGTGATCATGTAGCAGTACTATTTTCAATATTTTGAAAAAAACTTCATACTGTTTTTCTTAACAGTTTTATTGCCTGCCTTTTTGTTTTATTTTTTGCTTTTTGTATTGATAGTAATAATCCTAATGGATATGAAGTGCTGTCTCACTGGAGTTTTGATTTACTTTCCTCTGATGATTAATGAGATTTAGCATCTTTCACTATGCTTGGTGGCCATCTGTATATCATCTTTGGAGAAATTCCTATTCAAGTTTTTTGACCATATTTTCATTGGGTTATTTGATCTCCTTATTGTTGAGATGTAAGAGACCTTTTATATCTTCTGAATATTAGCCCCTGAGCAAATATGTGATTTGCAAATATTTTCTCTCTTTCCATAGGTTCTTTTTCACTCTGTTGATTTTGTTCTTTGATACACAAAAATTTTTAAGTTTGGTGTATTCCTATTTGTTAATTTTTGCTTTTATTTCCTATGCTATTGGTGTTATATCCAAGAAATTATTACCAAGTCCGATGTTATAAAGCTCTTCCCCTATATTTTTCTCCAGAAATTTTGTAGTTTTAGTTCTTGTGTTTGGGAGTTTTACATATTTTAAAGTAAATTTTATGTATAGTGAAAGGGAAGGGTCCAACTTTATTCTTTTGCATGTAGATACCCATTTTTTTCCAATATCGATTCTTGCAGACATTTTTCCTTTCCCTGTGGAGTAGTCTTTGTACCCTTGTCAAATAATTTAACCGCATACAAGGGCTTTTATTTCAGCTTTCTATTTTTTTCTATTTGTCTATTTGTGTATATTTATGCTAGTACAACACTCTTTTGATTGCTTCAGCTTCATAATATATTTTGAAATGGGAAGTGTTGGTACTCCACTGTAGTCTTTCTTTTTCAAATTGTTTTGGTAAAAAAGGTCCCTTCAGATTCCACATGGATTTTAGAATGCAATTTTAGAATTTTCTAATTTTCTATGTTTCCAAAAAATGCTTTTGGGATTTTGATAGAGGTTGTGTTGATTCTGTAGATTGCTTTGGGTATCATGGACATCTTAACTATATTATGTCTTCCAACTCATGAACATAAGATGCATTTTCATATATTTGTGTCTTCTATAATTTCTTTCAGCTATGTTTTATGGTTTTTAATATATACATCTTCTTGGTTATGTTTACACCTAAGTATTTTATGTTTTTCTATATTATTACAAATGAATTTTTTAAAACTTCCTTTACAAATTGATCATTGTTAATGTACATAAATGCAACTGATTTTTGTGTGTTAATTTTGTCCCTGGCAATGTTGTTGAAGCTATTTACTAGTTCTAAAAGGTTTTGTTACTGTTGTTGTGAGAGAGGAGGAATCTTTTAAATTTTCTACTTGTAAGATTATGTTATTTATGAACAGAGATAAATTTTACTTCTTCCTTTCCAATTTGGATACCTTTTATCTCTTTTTCTTTCCTAATTACTCTGCTAGTATTTCCCATATTATGTTGAATAAAAATGGCAAGTGTGAGTTTACTTACCTTGTTCCGATTTTTAGGGGAAAATCCTTTAGTCTTTCAATATTGAATAGGACGTTAACTGAATGTATGGCCTTTTCAAAAATGGCCTTTACCCTATTGAGATAGTTTCCATCTATTCCTAAATTTTTACTGTTTTCAAAGTTAGTAACATGTTGTTTTGATTTATATTATGGGTTTATGTGAGGCTAAATAATAGCTGCCTGACGTTTGACTAATTGTGCCCCTTGAGTCTGATCTTTTATCAGAGAAGTCCCATTTAAGGGATGGAAAACAGAAGAAATAAAAAGCAGCATCTCTTCACTGAGTTCCATCGTGTGCATGGTGTCAGTATTTCCATAAAATGTAAGAAACAGTGAATACTAGATGAGCAAGAATCCAGAGAAGCATGAGTTATAGCTAGGAGAGCTCACAATCACCAGACACTTCTTTTCTAGAAGTATTTGCAGAATGTAAGGTTGAGCTGATCTGGTGTGCCCAGGCAAACAGACTCTGTCTGAAAGGGAGAGAAGGTAGCAGAGCTTGTGGCAATCACTCAGAGCAGTTATTTCAAAATGGAAACCACAAGGCCAAACTCAGATTTCCCTTTGCCTAAAACATAGCCCTTGTTTTATGGTGAGGGGGAAGAGTTTGTTTGGAAGCTAAAAGATGAAGTGAAATTTTCCGAGTGCTGCAGGGCTTGGCAAACCAAGGCCCCACAGAAGGGGGAATTCTACCATAAGCACATGACTTGCCTTCCTGTCAAGGCATTTGCCACATTTTAAAGCTGCCTAAGATAGGAAATTAAGAGCTAAACTCAAAACTCCCTAAGGGAAAAACTAAATCTCTTTTAAACCTTTCATGGACTAAGAGTCATAGCCTCATCCATTGCTGAATCTAATATCCAGGAGGGCTTCACTCAAGGGATAAAAAGAAATCCATCTCTGACCAGACTAGTGTGGGCTCTGATTAAGATAATCAGCAAAACAAAAGCCATTTAGTGTACTTAATCTGATTGTGACACAAATTTTTGACTTGTAAAATGCAAGCAATGAAACCAAGTTGGTAAACGTTATTAAATTGAAAAGTATTATATATATATATATATATATATATATACACACTGTGTGTGTATGTGTGTGCATGTGTGTATATAAGCACAATGGCCCATAATAAAAGCTAAGAAATAGAGCTCCCATTACTGCACACACTCACACACACACAATAGCTACCTAGACTTTAAGTTATTATGGGAAGCGACTGTCTTTTTACTGATATTTAAGAACTTAGCACAATGCAGTGCCTGAAAACTGTTTGGTATCCAGTGTATGTTTATGAAATAATTACATAGATTATTACAATGATGATTGTGTGAATAGTGGAAAGACAAGAAGCCTCGTAGGAAGTCAAAGTTCTTCAGTCTTTTTGTACAAAGCTTCTTGGGCCTTTGATAGTGTGATTTAGTATAAATTTTCTATTGAAAGAACAAATATAACAATTTTCATTGGAGTAAAATTTGAACAATTGTAATGTGAAAAGTATTGTTTTACTCAAGTAAGAACTGAGGTGAAACAAAATGACATTAGTGACTATCTTAGTCGGTTTGGGTTGCTATAACATGTTACTATAGCCTGAGTCATTTATAATCATCAGGAATTTAGTTTTCACAGAATTAGAGGCTGCAAGTCTGGGATAGTGATCTAGAATTAGAGGCTGCAAGTCTGGGATAGTGATCTAGTATGGTAAGGTTCCGGCAAGGGTTCCCAAATTCTTCTTGTGTCCTCAGATGGTGAAAAGGGGGCTCGAGGATTCCATGGGGTCACATTTATAAGGGCACTAATCCTATTCATGAGAACACTAACCTCATGACCTAATTACCTTTTAGAATTGCAACCTTCTAATACCATCGCTTAGGTTTCAACATATAAATTTGGGGGAGGGGGGCACAAACATTTAGCCGGTGACACAGACTGACCTAATACAAGCACAGTGTGGTTTCCCAAGATGAAAATTAAAGAACTTACACAATGTATCATCCATAATCAATTCAAAATAAAGATAATTTCAATCAATTATATCCAAGTGAAGGCCTTCTCCAAATTTCTGACAAAGTAAGAAGAAAGACAACAATATCTACGGTTTGTTTTAAATGTCGATGACCTTTATAGTGTTTCACAGATACTGAGTTATTTACAGATTGAAGGTCTGTGGCCATTATGTATCAGGCATGTTGGAGCTATTTCTTAAATAAAATGTGCTCACTTTGTGTTTCTGTGGCACATTTTGGTAATTCTTATAATATTTCGAGCTTTATTATTATTATATCAGCTATGGTTATCTGTGAACAGTGATATTTGATGTGCTATTGTAATTGTTTTGAGATACGACCAACTGCACTGACATAAGATGGCAAACCTAATCAGTCAATATTGTGTGTTTTGACTGCTCCACCGAATGGCCATTTTCCCCATCTTCCACAGCAAACTTATTCCCTAAGACACACCAGTACAGAAATTAGGCTAATTAATAACCTTACGATGGCTTCTAAGCATCCAAGTGAAAAAATAGTTGCATGTATCTCACTTTAACTCAAAAGTTAAAAATGATTAAGTTTAGTGAAAAAGTCATGTCAAAAGCCAAGACAGGCTGAAAACTATGCCCTGGTGCAAGGGTGGGGAACCTATTCATGTTGGAAGGCCACATTAATTTAGCTGTAATCAAATAGGGCCGCATTCAAGAAACTTCAATTAGAGATACTTAAAATGCATTATTTGGTAAAAATCTAACTACTATGTATTTATTAATTTCAAAAACAAACACTATTTGTTAAATTTAAAGTTAATTAACATTTTAATGACTTCATTGTGTCTGCTTTTTATTGGAAAGAATTTGAATATTTGGTTGCAGCATGAAGGTCTGCAGTGTCAGCTGATCCCCAGATGGGTATCAGTCACAGAGGTGACAAAAAGTCACTTTTTTGTGACTTAAGGTCACAGAAGTAATTTGTGACCTTAAGGGCATCTTGATTTGGATAAGGTAGGAGAATGTAGATTCACAGCAATAAGTGGCTGAAAAGCAAGAAAACATTTTTGGGCATGTCGCTAAAGGGGTGGGTATTCTACTGCATTTTCCTATATTTCAGTTGGCTCTTTCTCAGCATCAGTGACTTTAAAATCTTACCTATTTACTGGCCTGGATAGAAGATAAAACCAGCCACAACATTCCCTTAACCCAAAGCCTAATCCAGAGCAAAGTGCTCACTCTCTTTGATTCTATAAAAGCTGAAAGGCGAGGAAGCTGCAGAAGAAAATTTGAAGCTAACAGAGGTCGGTGCATGAAGTTTAAGAAATGAAGCTGTCTTCATAACACAAAAGGGAAAAGTGAAGCAGCAAGTGCTGATATAGAAGCTACAGCATGTTATTCAGAAAATCTAGCTAAGATGATTGATGAAAATGGTTACACTAAACAACACATTTTCAAGATAGATGAAACAGCCTTGTGTTGGAAGAAGATGCCATCTAGAACTTTCATAAATAAAGAGGAGAGGTCAATACCTGTCTTAAATCTTCAAAGGACAGGCTGACTCTCTTGTTAGGCACTAATGCAGCTGGTGACTTTAAGTCAAAGCAAGTGCTTATTTATTATTCTGAAAATCCTAGGGCTTTTAAGAATTATGCCAAATCTACTCTGCCTGTGCTCTATGATTAGAATACCAAAACCTGGATGACAGCACATTTGTTGATAGCATGGTTTACTGGGTATTTTAAGCCCACTGTTGAGACCTGATGTTCACGGAAAAAAAAAAATATTCCTTTGAAAATATTATTGCTCACTGACATTACCGCTAATCTCCCAAGAGCTCTGGTGTACATGTACGAGGAGATTATGTTGTCTTTCTGCCTACTAACACAACATCCATTCTGTAGCCCATGGATCAAGCTTTCAAGTTTCATTATTTAAGAAATACATCTCATAATCCTATGACTTCCATAGATATTTTTCTGATGGATCTTGGCAAAGGAAATTGAAAACTTTCTGGAAAGTATTCACCATTTTAGTTACCATTAAGAACATTTGTGATTCATGACAGCAGTGAAATATATCAACACTAACAAGAATTTAGAAGAACTTCATTAAAACCCTCATGGATGACTTTGAGGGGTTTAAGACTTCAGTAGAGGAAATAACTGCAGATGTGGAAATTGCAAGAGAATTAGAATTGGAAGTGGAGCCTGAAGATATGAATGAATTGCTGCAATCTCTTGATAAAACTTGAATGTGAGAAGGGATTGGTTCTCATAAATGAGCAAAGACAGTGGATTCTTGAGATGGAATTTAGTTTTGGTGAGGATGCTATGACCGTTATTGTAATGTCAACAAAGATTTAGAATATTACATAAACTTTGTTGGTAAAACAGTGACAGGATTCGAAGGGATTTTTCTCCAATTTTGAAGGACCTTCTACTATGGGTATAATGCTATTAAATAGCATCGTATGCTCTAGAGAAGACTTTCAAGAAAGGGAGAGTCAATCACTGCAGCAAACATCATTATTGTCAGATTTCAAAAATTGTCACAGCCACCCCCTGATTAGTCAACAGCCATAAAGATGGAGGAAAGATTCTCTGCAAACACAAAAGTTACAAATCACTGAATGTTCAGCCAATTGTCAGCATTTTTTTGTGATAAAATATTTTTAATTAAGATAAGTACATATTTTTATAGATAATGCTATTTCACACTTAATATACTATAGTATGGTGTAAACATAACTTTTATATGCACTGGCAAACCAAAAATTTGTGTGGCTTGATTTATTGTGTTATTTGCTTCATTGTGATAGCTTGGAACCAAACCTGCAATATCTCTGAAATATGCTTGTATAGTGTTTTCATGTCATGGTATGAGTTTCATCATGTACAACAACATTTTATAAGCGTAAATATTGAGGACCTGGGCGAGGATCACTCCCAGTATTAGTGTTCTTCAATTGGGCAATCCTATGGGAATCTTGCTGTCAAAAATTATGGTTTTTAGATTGATAAAATTCCAGTAGCTCCTTCTAAAGAGCCTACATGTTTCACAATGTGTAGCTAGTTGTATTATTAGGCCACCTGTAATTCAATAAAAATGAGGCCAAAAAATACTTTTTGAAGTTGTAAAACAAACTTTCAGATCTATATCACTCCCAGGAATGGCACACTTTATTGGGCACCATAGGGCCCCGTAGGAGACTCAGAGTAGACAGAGGCTGCCACACATTAGAAATTGATGGAAGCAGCAATCAAAAGAAGGAAACAGTTTTAAGGGTACCAGAAAAAAATATCTGACATCTGAGATTAGAAAAGCTTGGCTAAATGGTTTTAATCAATGCTTTGAGATTCAATGACTACATATTAGAAAACGATGTGTCTTCATATCACCATCTCGGTATTGTTTATAGCTCCAGAAAAATGATCTTCACACCTACTTTCAAATGAAAACCTGAGTTAGATGGAAAATAACTTGCATGAAATGAGTAAATAATTTTTAAAACATCCCCTATCATTTTATATTATATATAACAAGCTATTATTTCATATAAATGGCATAATAGCTTGTTTTCTAATTTTATTGACTGAATATAAACTATTGCTTGTACTATAGCCATTTCCTTTTTGCTCTTATATATAGAAATGCCATTATAAATACTTTATGGACAGACTTACATGAATGGCATTCCACACACCTCACTGCTTGTCCATTAACTCTGCAAGATCAGCAGCTTAGATTCAATCTTGTTTTAATTTCATCACTAGAATCTAACTTCAAAAGGAACATAAATTTTCTTCATATATTTAAATATGTCATGCTTAAAATTGAATTTAGAATTCTGGAACAGGCACATAAGCATATTGATTTATGGAAGTACTTTACAGAGATCAGATTTATACCACATATATGTGTGTGTGTGTGTGTGTGTGTGCGTATTTCCTAATAAGAAAGAAATTAAAACTACTTATAATTAAAAATAATTCAATGAAAATAATAAATGAAGCACTTTTATTTGGACAGTTACAAATACATTTTGAAGGGATGGGAAACTATGAGGTGAGAATGGTACTTATTTTAATTTACCATCATCACGTGACATTTTTGTTGAAACTACTGTTGAAACAATTTTTATGCCTTTATAACTGAATTAATATAATTGGATTATCAATATCAACTCTAAAATTTTATGATGCTAAGAAAAAGGAAGAGATCTGTGAGTATCAAGGAATTGCAACACTAATCTAGGAATGATTAAGGCTCACTGGAATAGGCTAAGAAAAAATCTTTAGGAATTAGAAGACTTAAGAATATGCCGGAAGTCTGCAAAATTAAGAAGTAGAAAACCGGCTTGTTTTGCCACTGATATCAAGCTTAATAGAATTCTTAAGATGTGCTTTTTAAATAAAAAACAATTTTGCGATTATTTTTGTTATGACATTTTAAATATATAAGCAAAAACTGAAAATAAGAAAACAAACATCTATATAACCACCAGTTAATGTTAATAAAAATATTAACATTATACCATAAATGTTTAAGATCAGTTTTTAAACTAAATAAAATGCTGTAGATGTATTTCAAGTCCCTCATCTAACTTTGTTCTCACAGATCTCCCTTTTATTTTAGAAGTAAACATTGTCACATACTAATGTATGTTCTTATTTAATTTAATACTTACTTACATTTTCATAAAAAAACATTTTTCAAGTTTTAAAGTTTTAAATATAATTGATAATGGATATATTATTTTGAAGACTTTTCATTTTTTATTAAAATTTATGCTTTGAATTTATACACATTAATATTAAATGGGCTCTATTTAATTTATTTCTAGTTTCTGTTCATTATTGTTATGTGAAAATATAATACAACATATTTGTGCACTTTCTTGATGATTAGCATTTCCGTTTCCTGTTTTTCACTATTAAAATTTTGCAGACTATTTTTTTTTTCACATTTTATTGTAAAGTACATAATCTAGACAACTGGCCCCTGAAAGTTTCTACTGTTGGTTGATTTCTTGGATCTTCACAAGGTTTCTCTCTACTTTCTGCCATGCAAGTATCTTAGCATGACCTATAACATGCTGCACACATATTGCTCATCTGTGCTGATTATTGGGATGGCAGTAATAGAGTGGACAAGTGTGCTGTTCTTTAGGATGTACACATGGTTAGGACCTCCTTTATCACATTATGACAGAAGTGGAAAGATTTAATAATGCCCTAAATCAAAAATAGTAACTTTAAACTGCTATCTTTTTCAAGAGAATGAAAATTACTTCTAAATATCTTTTGTAATAAGGATGGAAGAGAATTTTCAACTAACTCAGTAGACATATGATGTGAACTTTAGACCTTGTTAAATCTGCCATAGCAAAGATACCACATCTGGCACAGTATCTGCAATTATTGTTAACTACAGGTATAGTTCTTTTTATTGTGTTTCAATTTGCTGTGCTTCACAGATACTGTGTTTTTTATAAATTGAAGGTTTGTGACAACCCTGTGTCTAGCAAGACTTTCAGTGCAATTTCTCCACCAGTATGTGCCCACTTTGTGTCTTTGTGTCACATTTCAGTACATGTTACAATATTTCAAATTTTCTCATTATTATTACATTTGTTATGATGATCTGTGATTGTCATTTTTTGATATCACTATCATAATAGTTCTGGGGTTCATGAATCATGCCCATTTAAGGTGGAGAACATAACCAATAATAAATATTGTGTGTGTACTGACTGCTCCATAGACTGGCCATTCTCCCATCTCTCATTCTCTTCTTGGGCCTCTTTATTCCCTGAGACATCACAATATTGAAATGAGGCCAATAAATAGCTCTACAATGGCTTCTAAGTGTTCAAGTGAGAGGACGAGTTGCATATCTCTCACTTTAACTTAAAAGATAGAAACAATTAAGTTTAGTGAGGAAGGCATGTTGAGAGCTAAGATAGGCTAAAACAAAGGTTTCTTGAGCCAAACATTTAGCAAAATTGTGACTACAAAGGAAAAGTTGTTGAAAAATTAAAAGTACTATTTCAGTGGACATACAAATGATAACAAATTGAAACAGACTTACTACTGATATGGAGAAATTTTAGTGATCTGGATAGAAGATAAAGTGAGCCACAATGTTCCCTTAAGCCAAAACTTAATCCAGAGCAAGATCCCAACTCTTCAATTCTTTGAAGACTAAGTAGGTAAGGAAGCTGCAGAAGAAAAATTTGAAGCTAGAAGAGATTGGTTTATGAGGCTTAATAGAAGCTATCTCTATAACATAAAAGGGCAAAATGAGTAAGTAAGTGCTCATGTAAAAGCTACAGCATGTTACTTAGAAAATCAAGCCAACATAATAGATGAAAATGACTACGCTAACATATTTTAAATGTAGATGAACCGCCTTCTATTGGAAGAGGATGCCATCTAGGACTGTCATAGATAAAGAGCAAAAGTCAATACCTGGTTTCAAAGCTACAAAAGACAGGCTGACTGTCTTTTTAGGGGCTAATGCAGCTGGTGACTTTAAGTTGAAGCAAATGCTTATTTATTATTCTGAAAATCCTAGGACTTTTAAGAATTGTGCTAAATCTATTCTGCCTGTGCTCTATGAATAGAATAGCAAAACCTGGATGACAGCACATCTGTTTGAAGCATAGTTTACTAAATATTTAAAGCCCATTGTTGAGACCTAATGTTCAGAAAAAAAAAGATTCCTTTGAACATATTTCTGCTCACTGACAATACACCTGGTCACCGAAGAGCTTTGATGGACATGCACAAGGAAATTAACATTGCTTTGTTTTTATGCTTGTTAATATAGCATTAATCCTGTAGCCCATGGTTCAAGATGTAATTATTACTTTCAAATCATATCATTTAAGAAATACATTTCATAAGACTAAAGCTGCCATAGACAGTGATTTATCCGATGGATCTGGGAGTAGTAAAGTAAAAACCTTCTGGGAACCTCAAAATCTTGACAGCATGAACATTTGTGATTCACAGAAGGAGGTCCATATATCCACATTAACAGGAGTTTGGAGGAAATTGATTTCAACCCTTCTGGATAACACGGAAGTGTTCAAGACTTCAGTGGAGGAAATAACTGCAGATGTAGTTGAAAAGTCAAAAGAACAAGACTTAGAAGTGGAGCCTGAAGATTTGACTGCATTGCTGCAATCTCATGAACAAATATTAACAGGTGAGCAGTTGCTTTTTATGGATGAGCAAATAAAATGAATTCTTGAGATGGAATCTACTCCTGGTGAAGATGCCATGAACATTGTTGAGATGACAACAGAAAAAATGAGGTTCTCCCACTCCCGCTGGAAACCCTGCAGCTGGTCAGGGCAAAGCACTGGGGAGGACCACAGCCCAGGGGCAGACCCGGCAGGAGAGAGGAACAGCACACATGGTCCCTTCACAGAGCAGTGTGCAGCAAGGGGGAAGGAACTCCTGCCCCACCGCCATCTCGGCACCCTGGGAGGGGCCAGGGAGCGTGCCGCCTGAACTAGCTTAAGTTCCACACCCAGAAAATTATGACTCGGGGTTGTGAATGATCTTGCCTGGCAGCCAGCAAACTCTGTTTGGGCCACAAGGAACCCATAGCCAGAGCAGGCAATCTGTGGCAATATCAGATAGGGGGACTTGAATGTGCAAGAACAGCTAAAGGGTCCTTTGAGACAGTCAGAAGGAATGGGTGAAAAAGCTGCCCTAGACTGACTTTTTGTAAAGAAAAAGGATCTTGAAAGAAACGTTGCCCCGAATTATAAAAGACTCAGGATGGGTGGAAGCCTCCAGGAAAGCAAATAATTTTTTCTAAGTCTAGGACTAAGACAGTGAAGGAGGGAGCCCAGAGCCCACAGCCCCCAAATATCCCCACAGAAGTCCTGAGAAAAACTGACAGTGGGGATATGATTGGCACTAGCCACATGAACAGAAGTGGTCTGGGGGGGCCACTTCCCCCAGCTGCCACCCCAATCCCAGACACCAGCTGTGCCTAGTGCTCTGTGAACCAGGCAAGGAGCAGCAGGGGAGGGGCCAGGTGGTAGTGCGGCAGCCATAGACAAGCCACAGCTGAGAAACTCCTCACAGCAGGCCCAGGAGGTGGACCTTGATCTGGAGCATGAGCACCAGGGATTGTTTCAGAAGTGACAGAAGCCCACCTCTGGGGTGAGGGGTGCTACCAAGCTACTGCTGTATGAATACCAGTGCCTGGTGAAGAATACAAGAGACGGTCATTGTGCTTTGAAGTTGGGGCCTCAGCAAGCCTGCGCATTGTTACAGCATTGGCAAGAAGAAAGCTATCGAAAGTAAGGCCATATAGACTGATGGGACCCTGGGACATACAGAGAAAATTTAACTTCTCCATATCAATGAGTATGGATACCTGCAGGATTGATGTGCCACTAATGATAATGTACAAATGACTATAAATGATATCCAGTTACATTTGAGTGGCAGGATCCTAGAACCAGGCTAGCCTCATGATACTACTGGACTGTGTTAGGGGCTTTGAAAGGGTCCTCCTCCCCTGTTTGATCGGAACTTAGAAGGGGACTTATAAAACCTGCAATTGGACAGGTTTGCAAACAAAAGATTCTCATTACTGTAACCAGAACTTTTCAGTTATCCACAGGGAAAAGGATAACTAAATGTGTTTTTACGATTGTGCGTATTCTTGCTGCCATTTGTAAGTAAAGGGGTCTCCTGACAGCAAGAAATAAGGACATTAAGTATGCCACCAAAATAATGGCCCTAATACAGCCATTGCTGAGCCCAAATGGGTGGCCAGCATGACAAAAAGAAATTGTGCCACTGGCAGAGCTACTAAAGAGGCTGCTAGAGGTGATCTGTTCCTCTGTGCCTTGATATGTTACTATGGCTAGATTTAAATCCCCTTTGAAAATAAAGACTGGGGCTCTGACATTGGGGATGGCACAGCTAAATGGACACAGAATTCTCATAGACTTGTCTTCTACCCAAAGCTTTGGTTCGGCCTCCTGTGAGACACCTACATGGATACACACACTGGGAACATGATGCCTTGATGGATTTGATGGATTCTCATATGAGAGGATCTCATTTACAATTAACTGTTTATATCCTTGGGGCAGTCCAAGGACAGAAAGGGGACCCAATATGCAGGGAGTCCAACATATGGGAGTCCACCCTTTCAATGATTGACAGTCTCACTCAGATACCTAGGCTTGTATTGGTAGATAACTTTTCAGGCTGGGTAGAGCTTTGTCCTACCCAAACAGAGAGAACATCTGAGGTGTCGAGATGGGCTACTACTAGGAGCTGTTGGCCTTCACCAAGTTCCAGTACATGTATGCCAGCACAGAACTGAAATAGGCCTTGGAGGATGATGGAATGACAGGCATCAACAGTCCAGAGAAAGAGGCTACTCCATGACAGTGCCAATTAGGGAAATCTTTGCTTCCTGTCATCTACACCTGGATCTACTACACAATGCGTTATGGTTGCCCATAAACTTCTTTGAGTAGATCCCCAGTGGGAACTTGGTGAATCATTTCTCCAAAAAGCTGGACATGGTGGACTCAATGATCCCACAGGTCATCAAAATGTTTATAGGTTCCTTTCCTCCATATATAGTGATAATGGACCCTCCTTTATAGTGGAGGTAACCCAGCAAGTAAACAAAGCCCATATATAGAATAGAAATTAATGAAACTCATCTAAATGAGATAGAGTATTGTCGCTTACCCTGGATAAGAGTATCCCTTTAGAAGCATGCTTAGGTTAAGCCCTTAAAGAAATAGTTTATGGGAGATCTTTCCTAACACTCAAAGGTAAGTATAACCATAAGTAAAAGAAAATAGAATACACCAATATGTCAAATGAGTGAATGAGGTGCTAACCACTTACATACATTTGTCTCTTTCAGGTGCCTACTCCAGTTGGAAGCAGAGAAGTAGAAGGGACCCTATGAAGTGCCTTTAACAATTCATAACTTATTAAAATTGTCAGAAGTGAAACCTTGAGTCCACCATACCAAAGAAGAGAGACAACTCCTTAGTGAGGATTTCCCCAGGTTATCACCTTTTCTGTTGATCTGTCTTGCTGCTGGGTGTGTCATCCTCAATCTCATTCAGTACAAGTATTTCTGTACATGATTTCTGAATTCGTAGAAACTGGTCGCTCAGGGGTACAATTCATAGCTCTGCACTCAGAGATCCCATGTTTCTTTTCTAACCTAGCCCTGTATTGGACTTTGTGTGTAAGGTGACTATCTATTTCACCTTGTTAATCTTCATGGGTGTAGTTATTGCCTATGCCCTTTCACCTGATAATCTGTACCTTCCATCTAAAACATCACCAAAATTCAGCAGGAAGTAGCTTGATGACTATGTCACCTCCCTCCCCACAGATATGGAAAGGTAAAATTGACAGTGGGAAATACGTAACAGATAAAATGGCCTGAAAAAGGGTAAAAATGCTTTCTGTCTCTTCAAAACCACCTCATTCTTTTTGAGAAATAAAACCTACATCCCTGCCTTAGGCCAAGGGTCAGGAGGGGCAAGAGAGTGTCCTTTGTTGTTTGTGTCACTGGAGATGGCTCAAGGGAATTGCCTGGGTGGAGGTTATGAAATTGTCTTAGTCAAAGATGTGATGAATCCAGGCAGAGATCTGGAGATTGTCTTAGCCAAAGATGAGATTATGGGATTAATCAGAACCGTTAAGAGCTCTGTACTTCTGGTCAGAGGGGGGAACGTTGGTGCTTAGAGACAGGAGTCTGCCAACCTCCTCATTTACCAGTATATAATAAACTTCTCTTTTCTTCTTCTCAAAAAAAAAAAAATTCAATATACAAGGACTTTTCTGGCTTGGTAATTTTGTCAATTTGAGTTAATCTCATACCCTTCAAATTGCAAAATCTGCAAATTATAACTAAAAACTTGTTTTTCCTATTTTCAGAGTACTGAATTTATGTTGAACACATGCCTGTTCAAAATACAGGTGATATACTTTAGGCATTTTTATTTGTTTTACAGATAAATGTGACGATATTTGGGAAAAGAATGTAAGTGGAATTAATGTGTGCAATTTCCTGATTGTTTTCTTAGAAGACGGGTCTATGACTCTTACTTTCCCTTTTGACCTTCCACTGGCTGCTGTAAGCACCAGGTGGTGAGTTGTCTTGTACTGTGTGAATAAGAAACATTCCATAGAGATTGTAAAGCCATAATATAAAAAGAGCTGAACTCCAGATGACTTCCTGAAGCCAAGTGTCTTACCAGTTCAAATTTTACGTGACAGAGAAATTATCTTCCATATTTTAAGCCACTCTTATTTTAGGTCTCTATCATATGCATCTGATGTCATCTAACTAACCTATTCTCCATTAAGAGGTTTGCAGGTAAGTAATAAAAATACACATACACATTTTCATATGTATGTCATTTAATATATATTAAATATTTTCCTTTAATTAGAATCATTCCAAGCTTAGCTTAACTGAAATCTTTATTTTCTTAGTGACTGATATATCTATAATTAATCACTAGATTACTAAATTTGCTCTTTTGCTTATATAAACTGCTCAGAATTGTTTAATGTGTTATATTAAATATTTTGTGTTTATGCAGTCTTGGGGTTTCCAAATTCATCAATTTGATTCAATAAGTTAACAGAATTTCAACTCAGGCCAGTAAATTTCACCCTTTCTCCCATACCACTAATTAGTTTAGGGAATGTACTATGAAATTTCTCTTCTGATATTGAATAAAATCTTAAATGTGTTTCCATAGACAGAGAAGGCATTTGACCTGTATGAACTTAATCCCATCTTCACTCAAAATTCAGTCTAATATCTCACTTACTATCTGGTATCTCAAATGTTTTCTTTTGTAAAACAAGATAATGCAAGGATTTGTTGGTATAACTTCCTGACATGGGCATGATAATTCCTCAAGGCATTTTTGAAAACTGTAAAATGCAATGAAACAATGTATATTTTTAAATAATTATAAGGGAGGTATACAACTCTCCAAAATTTATAAATATGAAAAAAGGTTTAATTTCAATGTTGAACTATAAAATAATGCATGACAAATAAGAGAAGATATATTCAAAGACAATTTTAAAAAAGTATGATTCCTATACAAGAAAATATCCTATTGAATTTATTGTTATATTAAAAATTAATATGTCAAAAAGATTAAGTAAAAATTACACAGGAAAGAATCACCATTAATAGTAGAATTTTGAAGATAGTGGAAGCTCAAACAAATCATGATTCAATTTCTGGAATCTCAGTTTTCCTGCATTTACTCTTGACTAAAAGATAGCTGCCTGAAGAGTTACATTTTTCAGTTCTCTCTTTCCACCTTCTCTTTCATAATCACCCTTCTTTCTCTACAAACAAGCAAAATACTCATTATCAAACTTAACGTGATGCTTTTCTGGGACTTTCTAGGACAACAAAGAGGCAATTTGCTTCTAAAAGAGATTTTCATCAGAGCTAAGCAAGAAATATTGAAGGGAACAGTAATTGATTTCATAAAAATGGCAAAATCATGATAAGTTTTCATGCTTTAGCTAGCAGATAGCTACATTAGAGTCAGAATTCAAAAATGGTGTGTTTGTCATTCAGGCACATATTAAAAATTCTATTCAAATTAAAATATGAAATCAGACGTTATCTGACAGAAAGTGAGTCTGATTTAACTGCTTGTTTTGACCATGGAGTCTGGCTTTACCAATTAGTTTATATGGTGGACATTTTTCACACTTTGAACAAGTTATATCTGATGCTCTGAAGTTTTAATAAAATTTTATTTAAAGTGTCTGAATGATACACAATATACCAAAAACTTTATATCTGTGTAATTTAATAAGTTTACGAATATTTCAGTTGTCATCTTAAAGGTGTTTTAGAAAGTTCAGTTGTTTATGAGAATATAAAAATAAAAATGCATGAAGAAAATTAGTATGGATTCCCCTTTTGCCATTTCGATGTGAGTGATGATAAATTAATAGTAGTACCTGTTTGCCACACATTGTAATTTACTCCAACTGAACTCAGCTGCTTGAGTGCAAGCAGAGAAAAAACAAAGAGTGTATTTATTTAGGTTTTTTTCTTTTTTTAAATCACAGAAAGCAATGAAATCAGAAATAAGGATATTGTGTATTAGAGTATTAAGAAGGTTACAGTACTGAGAATTATTAAAATAATTAACATTGCACATAAAGTGGAAAGGAAGAATGAATAAGATGAAATTTGGAATCAAGTCGATGGATTTCTGATGTTATTATGAAATGTTGATGGAAGGAAAGAGGAAATTGATTGAAGAGCCAATTTTAAGCCTTAAAAGATCTATTTGTATTGGGGTCGCTGTGAAAAGGTAGAATTGCTGAAAACATGGTTAATTCATATAGTAATTTGTTAATTTAATTTAATCATTATGAAATTCATTGCCTGTACTACACATTAAGACATAAGAATCTCCTTTAACTGTGTCTTAGTTATTGGCCTGGAGAAATTTTAAACAGCTTATGATCATTCAGAGTAAGTGTTTAACTTACTGGGTTAAATCTTGTCTTAGGTGATTTACTTTGCCTTGACAAAATTATAAGTTTTTCTTTTGAAATATAATGTCCTTTTGGAGACAAAACATTAAGTAAGTAGATGGAATTAATCTTAGACCCCATCTCATCTTTAGAATACAACAAAGATCAGTTACTTGGTGAGTATGAATAGAATTATATTGAAATTTAAGGTCCTTGAGGTCTTGATTGAAAACTTGTGAATGTAAGGGGGAAGCTCAATAAATTCCTGGTATCACTGATGATTTCTTCAGAAATGAATAAATAAATATAGTTATTGTGATTTAAAGAGGCACTAAAGGAAGCAGATGTACAGTTGCAATTGTAACCCTAGGTTGAGTTTAAAACTATAAAGAAAAAATACAGATTCAAAAGTGAATTCCTTAAGTGATCCCTTTAAAGGACACTCAGAATTTCATACTAAAAAGATATATTACCTAATTTTAAAATGGAAAAAGGATTTAAGTTCTATTCCCAAAGAACTTAAATACAAATGGCAAGTAAATACATGGAAAAATGCTCACCATCATTAATCCTCAAGGAATGAAAGGGTCCTACAATGAAATAACACTTCACACTCACTAGGATGGATAAAAAAAGACCATAACAGATGTTATTGAGGGTGGGGAGAAATGGAACAGTAAACTACTGTTGGAAATGTAAAAGACTTCAACCACTTTGGAGTACATTTTTGTGGTTCTTCAAAACAGGAGAGTTACCATAGGACACAGCAAATCCACTTCTAGGTAAATAATCATGAAAAACTAAAACTTACGTTCGCACAGAGAATTGTAAACGAACATTCATAGCAGCTTTTTATCAGTAGCCTAAAAAGTAGACACATCGTAAATGTTCATGAAGTAAAATATGATTACTAATACAATGAGATATTATTCAGCAGTAAAAATAAATGAGATACTGATATATTCTATAACAAAGATGAACCTTAAATACATTTTTCTATGGAAAAGAATATAGTCACAAAATAACATATATTGTATAATTTCATTTTAATGAAATGTCCAGAATAGGCAAATCTATTGAAATGGAAAGTAGATTAGTGTTTGTCTAGAGCAGAAGGAGTTAGTTCATAGGGGGTGTGTGGGATGGGGTTTCTTAAAAAAGAAGGTGAAAATATTCTAGATCTATTGTGTGGCAATGGTTTCATAACTCTGTGAATATTAAAAATACATTAAATCATACACTTTTATTTTAGATAATGCTGAACATTATATAATATGAAAATAAACACTTGCATTTGATATTTGAACTGTTGTTACCTTTCAATTCTAAGATATATCTTAAGTAATAAAGTTTGTATCAAGTTTTCAAAATTGGCCATTGTAATTTTAAATTATTAATGATGAATTTGTCAGATTTTAGTCTGAAATGTCAGTTCTTAGTGTGCTCATTCTGAAGAATTACCAGACACACCAAAGTAAGACAAGCACAAAAATGAGGTTTATTGAGGAGAGAAAGATAGGATTACAGGGCAAGAGCTATAGGTTTACAGAGCATGATACATATGCCACAGATGACAACTGTACCCATTGTCACAGTAAAGGGAGCGTAAAAAGAAGGGGCCAAAAAAGGAACTGGCTGTGGTCTGCATGTTGTTTTATAGTATCCAGATTGGGATCTCCCTCATGGTTCAGACGTCACCATGGAACCATTTCGATTGGACAGTTGGGAGTTGCATCACTATGCATGCAGGTTGTTCTAGGTCAATTTCTAGACTCTGTGGTCCTATGCTGCTTGGCCCTCTTCATTCCTTTGCAGCAGGAACACTAAGTTATGACTGGCAGATTTGTAGGGTGTTCCCTCCTTCCCTACGTAAGGCAGTTTCTCAGGAGAAGATTAGGGTGGGACAGGATCAAGATGGAGGCCTGGGGCCCACACTTGTTCTTCTTCCCATTTAGGGCAATTGCCCCAAGGCAACAGCACCCACTTGCATCCTTAGGAGACCCAGAATCTCTTGCTATCTACCTAACAAATTTATTCTATTTATAAGTATACAAATATGAGTAATAGCATAACTGCATATGACCTCACCTTTTGGGATCCTGGGGCTAATGGTTGGACTGTTTTAAACTGTTCACCTGACAAATTTGTACTTTTTTTCAGGACATATTATTAAGAGAGCTCTTTCAGATTCTGATGTTCACAGATGAGATATGACAAAATTGTAGAAATTCCTTGGAAAGTTTTGATAAGTGACTGGAGGTAAAGTTTGACTAAAGAATACAGGTATAAGAAATGCCCTGAATTTTCATTCACCAGGTTTGGCTTGATGAATGAGATTATTAGGTTCTCATCTGTCTTCTTCCCTGTGTGCTTTTTCCTTACAGAAATACTACAAAAAAGAAAGAAATGGGAAAGAGACAAACAATAGTGTCTTTTACACAAAGAAGTTTTCAAATCGGATCAGATGATCAAAGGATTTCTGTGAAGGGTTTTGTTTTGTTTTTTTTTTTTTTTTAAACTCAAGGATACAAAATTAACTTGGTATTTGAGGAGCTTTGATACAAAGAAATTAAAACCTGGACCCACCATAATTAACTGTAATTATCATGTTTTGAAAGACACGCAAGTTTCATGCCAAGGGCTTGCAGAAGCAAGTGCTGTTTATGAATTGAACATCTTGGGCCATAGTGATAAAGAGAGCTTGATTTTATTCCCTGTAGACCTCCAAGAATAATAATTAAACAACTTCATAAGATTTTGAAAAATCATAGAACATTAATTATTTGATACAATCTATGGAAAGTCAACATTTTGATGTTTATTTCAGTGGGCTTTGAGGTAGTTCCTAAAAAGAGCAAAGCATGAGTAATAAAATTAGCAATATTTATCTACCCAAGCAAGAGTTTCCTGGAATAGTAAAATTAAAGCAATCAATCATATCAATGAGGATAGTAGAATGGTATTTGCAAAGATAGCTAGACAGCAAGCTATGTTAATGCAGATGCAAGCTGGGTGGAGTACATACTTTTAGTTCAATGATAAAAAGAGAAAAAAAAATTGGAAAGGTGAGGGCCGTAAAACAGAAACAGAAACTATAATAAGTATATGAACACATCTTAAGAAACACCGTCAAGAAATCTAGAAACAAAAACCTTTGGAATAAAAATCTATCAAAACATCGACTAAATTATAGAATCCTTGAGGCCAAATGTTGTTTTTCATTAACTTTTATAACTCACTGTATTTAGCACATCTATACACATACACACATTATAAATGCATTTGAGTACATAAAGCTTGATTTATCTCATGGGGACATGAGATGATTTTGTGATAGAGTAAAATGCAGAAGCAGAGTTTAATTAATGATTGTCCATAGAAATTACCACAATGGGGGTTACGTAAAAATTTATTAATTGAATGGATGACTATATATAAACTACAAGGTACACTCCAATTGCCCATTTCAGAAAATGTCTTAAAATACATTCTGTACTCTTCTATGACATCCTATCTATAAAATAAGAATAATAAATTCTTCACCGTCTGACATTATGATTTTGTCAGGTTGGTGGTTGTCTGTTCTCTGTTCTTGGTGTGCTCTTGGCCAAAGAATGTCCAGACACACCAAAAGCAAAGCAAGGGTGAAACAAAGTTTATTGAGGAAGGGCAAGATAGGTTTACAGAGCAAGAGCAAGGTATGTTTGCTAAAGACAACAAATGGGCTCCCCCCTGTAGTAACAAAAGGAACTCTGGTAATGGTCTGGGGTCTTGTTTTATAGCGTTTTGATTGGGCCCTCCGCTAGGTGGTTCGGATGTCACGGCTGAACCACTCTGATATACAGCTAATGGCATGATAATCAGCCTTAGATTACTCCAGGTAACTTTCCAGATCCTATTGTGTGTCAGCTGCCTGACCTGCTGGGGAATTCCTCAGGGAGTTCCTCCTTCTCCCAGGTGTGACAGTTGCTCAGGGCAGGATTAAGATGGGCCAGTCGCAGCATGGGTGCCTGTCTTTGTTCCTAGGAGGGCTGAAATCTCTCGCTATCTACCTAACAATTTCATTATTGTTTTTAAATTCATCAAAAGCATAATACTAAAGGTTATACACAAACTATTACTCTAATCTTAAAATTGGATGTATCACAAAGCTAAGTGAAGCCACCATTAGTATAAAAAATTCTGTCAACCCAGGTCTAAAAAAAAATCCATACTTTTAACTTTGAAGGACTGCAACCAATAATTTCTCAAATCCCTTTCATGCTTATGTTTTTTGTGTGTTTTCCCTTTTCCTTGTCCTTTTCATGCATATGTAAGGGAACTGATTTGATTCACATCGCCAATAGCTGAAGCTGAGCTAGTGGCAATAAAAACATGGAGAAAGTTGAAGTAAAGAGATGTTACACAAACAAAGCATTCACAGCAGAGATGCAAACATGTGACAGCTGTCACAGCATAGCACTGACATGTCAATGAAAGGTCAAGAACTGCAGTCAAGGCAGAAGTCAGAAAAACAACAAAAATGGAGATTTGGTTCCATAAAAAAAGACTGTGGGTAGGAGGGATATGTGATAGTAATTCTGGGCAATAGGCATTTGAAACTAATGAAATGTCTGTCATATTAAAACTGCAGAGATAAGCAATATATGATACAAGTGACTCTAAAACATATACGGAGACTGTATATGAAGCAAAAAAAAAAATATTTAAATTATCTCTTTATTCTTGAGCAAAGTAGTTCCATTATCTCTAATACAGCAAACTGTAAAATGCATTTTCTGCTTCATTGCAATTCATTGCAAATGGCCCAGACCAACATTTTGAAATTTTAAGTAGATTCTTTAGCCTTCTAATAGGAATTAGCTGCATGACTTCAGTATCCAAATTTCTGCCTCAGTGCACAATAGTTAAAATATTGTGCACTGAGATAGTTAAAATATTAAATAGACTAAATATTAAACACATAGTTTCTCCAAGGACATACATTACAGCATAAAGTACATTGGGGAAGAAAAAAAGAACAGAAGAAAGATTGTTTGCTGGGTCATCAATTTTACTATTTTGACCTTTCCAAACGAAAGTGTTTATTTAAATGGTTTAGCTCATTGTTTATTTTTAAAAACAATACTCTGGTAGATTATTCTTCTGATGTTCATGGATTAATATGTAAAAACAGATTCCTTTTTTGCCCATTTATTCAACATATGCTACAAGTAAACCCAGCTTTCAAATACCGTCAGACATATTAATACATTGGAAGGGCCAAGCGCAGTTACAATCTCTAAGTGTGTCTCTTCTGGCTCTGATGGAGACATACATGAATCTGCCCGCGTAGAAGCCATGGGCTTTGGCATCAGGGAGACTTAGTTCAAACACTTAGGAAAGTTACCTTTCCGAGGCTCACTTATGTTATCTGTTAAATGTGCTTAAAAATCCATGCCTGTCTGCCTTTTATTCAGTGGAATTGAATTCTTGATAATTCGAAAAGTCTAATGAAGTGTTTGGGACAGGATGGGGTGCTGACATTGTTAATTCTCCATTGTTGTCACTGCACGGGTCAGAGAATAAGGAAGTAATATTAAAGTAAACCTTAGTAAAGAATTGGTAAAAACAAAATCTATTTATAACATCTGGACAGAAATTATCCAAAAGAGTAATCAAATGAAATAAAAACATTCTAAGGAAATTATTTAAAATGTGATTCTAAAAGCAGATATTAAAAAAGATGTGAAGAAATACATAATAAATAGATAAATGAGAAAAACAATTTTAGTAAAAGGTAAGAGTTGTAACAGATTTCAGATAATGTTTGAAATGTTACAGGGTATCAGTTCTAGAAATATTCTGCCTTTAATTTTGGCAATTTGTGTACATGCTTTATCTCCTAAAACCTGAGTATCACATTATTCAACAAGTACACATTGACAGACCTTACCTGTCCTCTAGTGTGGCCTTCTCCATGAAGGACTTTCAAATTCACTCAAAATGAATTTATAAAGACTTTTACCTATATCTTGCTCAGGATACCTCTTTCTTCCTCAGCTTGGAATAGCATGCACACTGATGTCCCCTATTAGTCTGTCGATTCCTTTGGAGGAAACAAGCCAAGTCAGATTCAACCCCATTTCTTTGTGTTCTAGAACAACTCACATGTAGCTTCACACTGGGTAGGAACTGGACCTTTTCATAATCCCTTTTAGTCTTTTTCTATAGTTTCTGTCATCATCCCATGCTCACTCCTGTCTTACTAGTTCCCCTTTTGGTACTTTATTACTTTCTCCTGCTTTTGAATCTTGGTGATAGCCATCCTGAGGCAAGTGCTAGAAGTATTCTCACTTCAAATTGGTCTCCAGAGTCCTTATAGAAATTGATCCTTCTATTCTTCAATTTTTTGATGTCTTTACTATATGAGTCTGTTTTAGCAACAATATTTTGCTAATGTTTATAATGAATATTTTTTAAAAAAATTAGGTGATCTGAAGGACTTAATAAACATATTCTAGAAATAACAACTTGCTTTTCCTAAATGGTATACTCTACATGCCACATGCATTTATAATTTCAGCTGTTCTACTAACTAAACAATCAATGCAAGCCCCACAAACAAATCATTTAAAATACAATCCAGATGGTGTCTTGAAGCCCTTAACTGTTCATCATTCGGGCCATGATTAAACATCATAAGAACAGAAATATTTAAAAGAAACAACTACTTAAAAGAACATGTAAAAAAAAAAACCTCACAACTATTTCAAATATAATTCTTTAATTTTTCAGCCAAATAGTTTCTTCTTTTTAAATTTTCTATAATTAATTGAATCTTTTTATTATATGTCTGTCTTTTGGGCAATTATCAGTTGTGAAAAGGTGAGAAAATTACAACTGAGTATTAGAGAGCTATATTATGTTAATATTTAAATTTTGAATGTGAGAAAGATGTATGTTATTGCTGGGTGGACAAGGGTTTTTCGAAAATAACACATCTCTTCAGGTTGGGCAAAGTAATAAATCCAACAGATGAATACTCTCAAAGGATTGTCACAGGCTGTAATATTGTAATAGAATAAAATTATATTTGGTTTCTGTTCCCAGTTTCTGCCTCAGAGCTCCTAAAATCCTTGTAATTTCCTGAGCAATATGAATATTAGGTGCATCTTTGTTCTAATATTTCTTTTTTGACCCAAGTTTCTGTCAGAGAGCTCCTGATGCCTTGGAATGTGTTTCACGAGGCAACTGTCAGTGGGTTCCTGGTTGAGTCACCAGTATGACCAAGCCACGATTAGAAATTTGAAAATTTTGGCTACCCCTCCTCCACTATACTTCAGGAAGGAAAGAAGATCCAGAGATTTGTTAATAATTAATTATGCCTACGTGAGGAGGCCTCTATAAAAATCTCTGAAAATCTACAGGGTTCAGCAAGTTTCTGTGTTTCCACACACGTGGAGGTGCCGGGAGGATGGCACACCGGGAGAGGGCGTGGGTGCTCCCCATCCCTTCACTCATGCCTTGCCCCGTGCATCTCCTCCACATGGCTGTTCATCTGTATCCTTTGTACTATTCTCGTTTATTATCCAGGTAGGTAGTGACAGAAGTGAATTGAATCATGGGACACCTACCTCGTGTTAGAGAATGCTTATTATGGGGAAAGTCCCATGAATGTTTGGTCACAGAAGTATTCTGTGTTGAGTCTGAGAGTAGGAAAAACACTTTGTTTTTTCCCATATTATACACAGGCCTTCCTGCATAGGGTGTATGTGCGCTTGTGTGTTTATGTATGTGCTCCTACAACAGAAATTAAAGTATCCTTATTTTACGGCATGTTAAACTTTGTATATATTTTCTCATCCCCATTTTTTGATTGGTTTGAGTTGGAAGCTTAAAAGACAAAACTAACTTTGTGTAATTGGTTCGAATAGTTGGACAACAATTTTCTCTTTCTACTCATTTAGATGGACATCTATTTAATTCATTATTACTGTTGTTTAAGATACAAACTCTCAATGCAAAATTCAAGGCATATAAGCAGTCAGCCCTAACTATCCATGGGGTCTGCATCTATGGAATCAACCAGCCATGAGTGGAAAATATTTGGAAAAAAACACATCTGTACTGAACATGTACAGATTTTTCATTTTCATTATTTCCTAAACATACAGTATGATGAATATTTACATAGCACTTACATTGCTTTAGGTATTTTAAGTAATCTAGAGATGATATATGGAGGATGTGCATAGGTTATGTGAAAATGTTATGCCATTTTATTTAAGGGACATCAGCACCTGCAGATTTTGGTATCTGCTGAAGGTCTGAGAACCATTCCCTGGTGGATTCCAAGGAATGATTGTACATATTAACTATAATAAAATCATTGTTAAAGAAAGGAAGCAGCATAGGAAAGGACTGATAAGTAAAAAAAGAGCTATTATTAACTAACTAATTTTTTAAAAATTTAGGAAAATCACATCTACAAATATTTTGTATATATATATTTTGTAAAATTTTACCAATTAAACTTTAATAAATAATGTAATTAATTAAATAATTCAAAGTAGCTTTCAAATTATGCCCCAACCTATAGAAAAAAATGGACTCCCTGTGGCTATCTGGGAAGCTCAAATTAAAACAAAACCAGGTGAACACAGCAGGATGAGGGGGGCAGTCACACACTCTGTGATCTCAGAAAATGCTGCAAAACAGTTGCAAAATTCCCTTCCTACAATCAAGTTGAACAACTTCCTGTTATTGACATCCAAATAAATTACAACTGGAACTTCCCCAACTGACAACCTAGAGTTAGCCAACAAAGAGACATTTGTGGTTTTAGGCTTAAAGGCCATCCAGCCACAACTCTGTTCCTTACTCTCCTGATTCCCTACCCTGCCTTGCATCTTTTGCCCTTATAATCTCTCACTCTCCAACGGAATGCACTTTTGTTTTACAAGGAAGGCTGCATATTCCCAGTATACAAATTGTTTTCAGAAAATAAAGTTCTCACTTTTGCTTTTCCAGATCTCAGGGCTTTTTGTTAACAAAGAAAAAAAATCTACTTAGAAATGGAATGAGAACAGGTATTTCCTCAATAATCTAACATAGTGCTTTTCTAAAGATTCAAAGTCAAGTTAATTTAGATCTCAGAGGTTTACAAGCTTTTCCAATAAAGGGCCAGATACTAAATATTTTAGGTTTTGAGGGCTCTGTGATCTATCTTTGCCAGTCCCCAACTCTGCCATTGTAGTGTAAAAGCTGACAACCAATACTAAATGAATGCTTGTTACCTACTTTTTTATTTTGATTTTTTTTACAAAAACAGGTTGAAGGCAGGAGTTAGTCAGCAGCACCATAGTTTGTCAAACCTTAAGATGATTAGAATTTTATAACCCATAAACTCGCACACAGGAGAATTAATAATTTAAAGTTATTTTTACGTTTCATGACGTTAAACCAATTACTGAATGGAGACAATTCACTCTAACTTCCTCTCCCGTCAGACAGAAACATACATATATAAGGTAAAGCAAGACAAAGTGCACAGAGATAGATTTGTTATGGCCACATGCTCTAGAAGTAGGCCATTTCGGCTTGAAATCCTCTGTACCACACATTAAATATGATTTCGGTAAAATGTTTAAACCAGATTTGCTTTGCCTCATCTTGTAACCTAATTCTGAAACCACCCTTTACAAATTAACAAATGGGTGCAAGGTGAGAGCTGTGGTAAGAGCCTAAAACTCTGCCAAGACACAGGTCTCGCTAAAAATAATGATAATAATCAGCCACTGCGCCCCTGTTTGCTTCTCTATAATTGCTACTCTGGAGTCACACAGCGGATGGTCATAAAGATTCTGTCTCCATAGGTAACATCACCTTTTCCAAACCTAGGGGTAGTTTCTGAGATACTTTAAAGGCCCTGCATTGCAGTGGATTGGCTGATCCACCCCGACCAGTGGCCCATACCGAGAAACTGACTCAACCGAAATTGTAACCCTAACCCAGGAACTGACTCAACACAAGAAGGTGATTTCTACACCCCTATAATTTTGCCCTGAATGTAACTAATTAGAAAATCCAATTGTCTAATCCTTTACCCTCCAAATTATCGTTAAAAACCCTGTCTCCCAAATTCTTGGGGTGGCAGATTTGAGAAATTTTTCCTGTCTCTCTGCTTAGTGCTCTTGCAGAATTAAACCCTGTCTCCATTGCAGCCCTGAGTGTCTCAGAGCATCGGCTCTTCTCTGTGCAGCAGGCAGTGCAACGCAGTTGGGCAGCAACAATTCTTTTGACATAAAATGAAAAACAAAAAGTATTTGGAAGGGGATCAACAATAAGCAATATTCTTCTGCTAATTATGAGATCCATATGTTGATTATCCCAAATGCCAAAACAATAATAAGAAATGTAAACTAATATTTTTTCAAAGATATATTTTTGTGTTATCTTGTCAATTAACATAAAGCTGTGTTTGGAATGTAATAGACAAAAGTGACATTTTAATATGGACAAATTAAAATAATTATATATTAACAATTATTTTCTTCTTTATTATTTTTGCTAAGAAGAAGGCCTGTCAAAAGAATTCATTTTGAGGAAACACACCCAGACATACCTTTTTCCATCAAAAATAACTGAGATTGACTCATGTATTTTTAAACTCTTCCATTTCTGTTAATCATTAATGATATCGTTGCTTAAAGATAAAGTCTGTCCTCACTTTGTTATTTCTTATTCAGTTGGATGCACAGGCTATGATTTTATAACATAAGTGGTTTAGGCAAATATTGATTTAATATTGATGCAAAAAATCCAAATATTAATAGTGAACAAATATGTCAGAATTGAAAAACAAAAAATGTGGCCACTTAATTATTTTGTTTTTATGGACATAAACGAAAATAAATATATGCTATAACCAACACAGCACAAGTTAATGTAGTAATACTAAATATTAAATCATTCAATTTATTCATATATGTAAAGAACAGAAATATATATTCAATCAAAATCGGTTAGGTTTTTAAAAGCCTTTTTTTTTTCTGTTGTTAGAGGAAAAAATATCTTTGGCACTTTCAAATTTAAAAAAATGTATTATGGAAATTTTCACATTTTAAAGTAAAAATATTTAGATATAAGCTAAAAATTCACATTACTTTTTTCTTTGCAAAATATCAATATTATGTTTTCTATGCATATAAACCGCACTTTATTTGAATTGCTTATAAAATGATTCTCAGTTTCCTCCTTTTTATAATTTAGTTTATAAAGTTTATTTTCTTTGTAATGCAAAAAAGCAGTGAGAAAACTTAATAACAATAATGTTCTTTCTTCTCAAGTTATTAGTGATAAAATGTAGGTCTAAATGTATATTCAAAATAAACAGTTTTAGAAATGTAAAGACAAGAGCACATGTATCATTTTGCATAAATCTGTCAAATTAAATGCCACGGTGACAAATATGTGATAATACAGCAGAAAAAACTTATACCTGTATTGATAAAAAATATTTTACCAGGCCTAAGGTATATTTGAATACAGAAAATTTCATACTGTAGAAACTTGAGCAAACTCTAGATTTCTAATGATTTAAAACACATTAATGGAAAAAAAAATCATAAAAACTCTGCAAAATTCAAATCTTCATATAACCTTGATAACATTTGAATATTTACTTAGTAAGTTCTCATTGGACATTATCTTGTAACTACTCATGAATTCATCTAAATGAACCTATTTACAACCAATATTTTTTCCCCCACACATGACATGTCCTATCTTAAACCAGATCATGTAATTGGCCCTGCTGTATTTTGTGCTTAGTCTGTACATTTGGACAAACTTCATCTTCAACATTATGAAAATTTTAGGTATCCAAATTTGTCTATTGGTTTTCATTTTTATATTACATGTTAAATCAGTCTATGTGTATATTTTAAATGATTGTTTCCTTTATATGTGCTATTTTATGCTTTTTCTCATCTATGATATCTTCTTTAAACTACTTGGAATACAAAACATCTGGGGAAAAAACTTAGGGATTGAATAATATTCGCAAATAAATTTATAATAAAGTAGCAAACTATTTTCTCAACAGGTTTTAAAAATTTCTGCAATATTCCTTCCTTTATAAAATTGTAATATCCATTTTTAAAAGTATAAGTTAATAATATTTTAATTCAAAGAACAATTATAAAATTAAGTGTAGGCATCATATGTGTCATATTTGATAATTTCCTGTATTTATTATTATTAGAACAATTAATAATTGTTGGCTCTTCTGACATGTGAACTTCATTGGACTGTGTTTTAATTTTTTTCTAAGAAACACTGAAGACTTTATACCATGACGAAATTGGTAACGTAAAGCTGAATTCTAAAAAAAAAATTAATTTATTCTGTTTCGCTTCAATTATGTGCCTGAATTTGACTATATTCCATTGCATGTGTGACTTCTAATACTTGAGATAGATCTTACTGCAAGCAGCTCTCATGGATAATGGAAACTTCCAGGCCATGACTTTTAACACTTTTTTCCCTTTAAAAATGTAGATTACAATAATTATGTGATGAAGGCAGAAGCATATTTTTCCATTGCATGAGTACTAGATAACTTAATTCTTTTAGGAAAGTAATGAGATTATATAATTTGCAAATGTGTACACTTTCCATGTCCAGAAAATTATAATAATATATGGAATGTTTAAAATGAGATGTATTCATTCAAAACAAAAGACTATATTTCATACTTAATCAGATAGAACACAAATCTCTTCAACTATAATTACATCGACAGCAGTTTCTGTAACAGACTGCTGAAGTCCGTGACCCAGAAATCAGCCTTTAATGGAATATTTCGGGAAAATAGCATAGAAGTATTGAACACGAAGTAGTATTATTGGTCCACTTAATCTCAACAAAAACCTTATTGTATCCACCAAACTTAGACTTCAAAACTGTATAAAAAACAGAATTTTTATATTGTACAATGTTGTATATATTAATGCATGCTTTCAGAAAATAAGCAAATATATAATATTTTAGTAAAGAAAACAATATTAAAAGATAAATGTTAAGGTACCAGTAGCATATTTGAGTGACTTGAGCATTATTACTTCAATCATAGGCATTTAACCAAACATCATATATACTTTTAGAATGTTCTATTTTTGTTGTAATCTATACATGGAGTTGTAAGAATATAAGAAAGAAGAGTGATGTGGGATTATAAACTGACATATTTGCAAATGTGGAAAATTTGATGAAAGAATCACATCGTTTATGGGAAAATAGAAAGTGCCTTTTCCTATGGCATTAAATGAGGATGCGAAAATGTGGACTAATTTAATAAGAAACATTCTTAGAATATCATTCAACTTAAACCAAATTAATAATACACAATAACAATTTGTCTGAAGTTCATTTCCTCCCAGTGGCTAAATAGCTGAATCCTATGAAAATGCATAGCTCAGAAATTTTGCAAAACAGTGACTAAAAATCATGACATTGTTTTATATTATTCAAGACAATTTTATTGTTTTTAATTTGCATTTGTCATACTTAAAGAAAGGTATTTGCTGCGTTACGCATCAGCAGTTTCTTACATAAAATCCAAAAAGGACAGCTAAAATTCAATGGAGGATGATTTCTGGTGAATGTTAAGTGATGATCCCACTATCATTTCATTTACTATGATGTTAGTTATACACCTCTTTCACTAATTTTCTAGTTACTTGGCTCTAGTTAATGGAATTTTGGGGAAGGCAAAAGAAGACAGCTGAGAGCAAAGGGAAAAGGACGTAGGATTTTTATGTAGAGGAAATAAGAGATTACATCATGTTTGAATATAGGACATTATTCCAATGACATAAATCCAGATTAGCTTTCCTTGCTTAAAGTATTAGGCCAGGATAAGGATTAACACTTACAACATCTGAATAAAATTGATTTCTTTAGAACAGTGTTTGATAGTTTGAAAAGAATGTATAAAAACTTCCTATAGAAAATTCATTCTTCAGTTATTATAAATGTCAAGTAATATTTATTTTTCAAATAGAAGATTATCTTTCTTTTATCACTGATTTCTTAATTCCATAAGTCTCTACTTTATTGTCAGTTAGCATAGAAGTTTGCAATGCATTTTTTACGTATTTTTAAATCGTATTCAGCACATAAAGCTGAATATCTGAGATTTCCTCCTCAATTAATAATATTAAAATAAAAATGTTGCCAAACAGATTTATGAAGTAACTTAAATGCACCTAAATTATAGTCGTGATATATGTATCCTTTCACAGAAGAGCCAAAGTCTGAATCTGTAATCTCTTGATCTTTATGACTCTTTCATCTTCTGTCTTGCTTAGGAATGCATGTTGACCTGATTTTAATAGTTGATCATCTTTATTTCTAATGTTAAGATGGATCACATATCCAAACTTGACCTAGTTTCATTTGGCATGGAAGGAAAGTGACATATTTAAACTGAAGCTTTAAGATGTTAAATAACTTGCCAAGGGCATAGATAGAAAGTGAAATCTAGATGTGAGGGTTTGTGTGTATAATAGAAACTCCTTTCTTTTATAACACTTCCTCCCATCACCAGCTCATATTAAAAACGATGTAGGTATTGTAGTATTCGGGAATACCCCTTAGCATTTAGAATGCATATGGAAAGTCTTTAATTAAATATTTGGGAAGTTAAAAGAGTGGTTATTTATATAATAATCTTAAAATTTGTAGAGAGAAATTTAAAGTACTTAGAAGAAAGTGGCCTATTTAGTAAAGGCCAAAATTAAGATATAAAATGCCAAAATGGAAATTCTCACGTTCTTCATTCATTAAAAAAGTTCTTATTTTGTGTTAGTTATTTAAGAGGAGAAAATATTAAGTGCATGTTTAAGTTTTATTTTTTTAACTGACAAATAATAATTGTATATATTTATGGGCTATAAATGTGATGTTTGATACATGGTGTTGTGTATTGTAGATGATGTTGTGCATTGTAGAAAGATCAAATCAGTATGATTAGCATGTCCGTTACCTCAAAGATTTACCATTTCTTTTTGTTAAGAATATTTAAAATTCTCTTGTAACTATTTTGAAATAGTCAAAAGATTATTACTAACTATAGTCACCTTACTGTGCAATAGAACACTAGAACTTACTCATCCTATCTAACTGTAACTTTTTCCACATTGATCAAAAATCTCCCTTTCCTCATCCACCTCACCCTCCCCCACCCCAAGCATCTGGTAATCACCATTCTGCTTTCTACTTCTATGAGCTGCGTTGTTTTAGACTCTGCAAATGAGTGAGATCACACAGTATCTGTCTCTCTGTGCCTGGTTTACTTCACTGAAGTAAATAAAAGATTAAAACTACTAAAGTCAAGAAGCTTAGTTATCCTTCTCTAAAAAGAAAATGACCAAATTGAATGAATATGACATTATCTACAGAAGAGAAGTTAAACAAAAAAACAATAATAAAGCAAAATAAACAAATCAAAAATTATGCCATTCAAATAATTTTATTTCTGAGACTCAATTTCCTTTCTGTAGAATGGAGATGACAAATTAACCTTTACAGGAGATTATATGAAAAGTATCATTTGCTATTGTAATTAAATACTTATATTTACTGTTTGCTTTTTTCCCCTAAAACTTTGTACAGCACTCAATTTCCAGGATGTCCTTGTCTATATCAAATAAAGGTAACGTGTAATATTACTAAGTTATTTTAAGATTCCACAATAACAAATACTATATAAAAACATCAATCATATGTTAATAGAGAATCCTCCACTCATAGGGTCTGAATATTTTAAAGGTACCAAACAAATTTACCACATTTGGAATGATTAATATTCACTCCCCTTGCTCCTCAGTGAGATTTCACTACAAAACTGGTTTTGTGTGTAGAATTTGCTAACTGCATTAGTAAACATCCATGAAAACATCCTTTTTCTGGTCAAGCCAATTAGCCTTTCTACCAGCAATAAATCCAACACTGTTTGTTGGATATGGGATAATTTTAGTTTCTCCTTTCTGGAAAACCATCCAAGGCTCCCATGCAGAAAACATCACCTTGAGAGAAGATATATATTTTTCTCTTGTTTGCAATCATTGTACTTAAAACTTGTTTTTCTCATAAAATCTGCTTCCACTTCATATTCACAACTGGTCTTCTAAGGACAACTTGTCCTAGGAAATCCCCCAACTTCTCCTCTTTTTTTATACCTCTGCATTATTTTTAATTTTAATGATCCATGTAAAGAAAAGATTGAAGAATGAGAGGTAAGTCATTGACAATTGATTATAAATGAGTGTTGGTATAAATTAAGAACAATTAAGAAAAATTATGAGTGTTATTTACACCATTTCAATAATTTTTCATGGTAAATATCATAATTTTTCAATATTTTGAGTACCATCATGTAAAATGTTTCCTGATTCACTAAATTAACTTTGCAATCATTGTGGAAGAAGATAACAGTATAAAATAAATTGGAAAAGTTTCTCTTACTCTTTGGTTACATATTGCTGCACAACAACCACTACATAATTTAATGACCTAAAACAATGACTACAATAATTTACTTTGCTACAATAATTTACTTTACATCTACAATTCGGGCAGAACCTGGCAAGGCAACTTATTTCTGCTTAATCTGACTGTAGGTTTCCCATCAGAAATCATGTAGGCCAAAAAACAGTGGAATGATATCTTTGAAGCACTTAAAGAACAGAACTACCAACACATAATCCTATATTTAGAAAAATAGCATCGATGAATGAAGTTGAAATAAAGACTTTTTTGGAGGAAAACTAGGAATTCATCATCAGTAGAAATACATAAAAGTAATGCTGAAGAAAGTTTTTCAGGCTGAAGAGAACTGGTACTAGAATAAATTTGAAACATTAGGAATGAGAGAAGTATAAGAAAAAATAATAAATATATATGTATAATAAATATATAAGTATGTATGTATAAATATATAAGTATGTATAAGTATGTATGTATAACAGGTTTCTCCTGTTTTGAAATATGTATAACAGTTTAAAGATGAAAATCCAGCATTGTGTCTTGCGGTAAAGGTTTAATATATGTCCGTGTAATACATGTGGCAAATATGACCTGAACATCTTTTTTATTTACTAATATTTAGGAATTTTCTACTTTGCAGATAGCTTTCTATTACTTAATTTTAAATGGGTCCAATATGAGCAGAAAAGACCATGTTGCATTTGAAAAATTTTGTTTTTGCTTTTCAGCAGTCAAGAATAAGGTCTTGGTATGTGTGCTTGAAAAACAAGGGTATTATATAAATGTATTTATTACCATTGAAATGTATATCTACAATAGTAAAGATGGTAAATTATATAAGAGTATTTTAACTCAACTAAAATTTTTTGAAAATCTCAACCTGAGACAAGTTGAAGCAGAAAGCAAAATCAATTGACCATGGATATATGGGCTCATTTCTGGACTTTCGCTTCTATTTCCTTTTATTTACTGTTTTACTTACTATATCTTTTTAAGTAAATCTCAAAATCAGGAAGTGTGGGATCTTCAAACTTATTTTTCTTTTTCACAATAATTTTGACTAATCAGAGTCCTTTCAATTACATAAGTTTTTTTTTTTTCAATTTTCGTAAAAATGTCATTGGAATTTTGGTAGAGATTGCATTCAAACTGTAGATCACTTTGGGGAGTATTGCCTTCTTTACAATATGATGTCTCCCAAACTTGAATATAGGATTTATTTGTATTTATTTAGGTTGTATTTCATTTTTTTTCAGCAAATTCACATAGACTTCAACATATTGGTTGTTCCCATCATTGCTTAAAATTATTTGTAAGTTTTTTTACACTGTTGCAAATGGAATTATTTTCTAATTTCCTTTTCAGATTGTTCATGGCCAACATATAGAAACACAATGATTTCTCTCTGTTATTCTTGTACCCTGTACCTTTGCTGAATTATTTTATCTTCTCTAATTGTTCGTGAAGTCCATGCAATTATATATGTGTATTTATACATATATATTATCATTTTATCCACAAATGGAGATAATTTTACTACTTTCCTGTAATTGGATGCTGGTGTTTTGTTTTGTTTTGTTTGTCTAATTGTTCTGGCTAGATTTTTAGTACAATAACACATAGAATCAATGAAATTGGACATTATTGTCTTGTTTCTAACTTTAAAAAGAAAACTTTAAATATTTCAAACTTAGGTATGACATTTGCTTTTAGTTTTTCATAAAGGCAATTTATTATGTTGATGAAGTCTTCTTATGTTCCCAGCTTATTTTCTTTTAAATTGTGAATGGTGTTGGATTTTGCCAAATGCTTTTTCTTCATCAACTGATATGATTATATTTTGTTTCCCTTTATTCTACTGATGTGGTGTATAATATGGATTCATTTTTATGTTAAGCTATTCTTACACTCGAGAAAAATACAACTGATAGGTTCAGATGTTCTTTGTATCAACTATTTTTAATGGTACAATTCTTTTAATATGTTGCTGAATTTTGTTTTCTTTTGTAGTAAAAAGGATTTTTGCATCCCTAAGGGATGCTGTCTTATAATTATCACTTTTTTTTATACTTTTGCTCTGATAACAGGTTAATTCTGGCCTTCCAGAATGAATTAGGAAGTATTTTTTCTTCATCTAATTTTTGAAAATGTTTGAGAAGAATCGATTTTAATTCTTTTTAAGATGTTTAATTCTGTTTAAGATGTTTTTAATTTACCAGTGGAGACATCTGATCATGGTCTTTTATTCGTTTAAAGCCTTTTGACTACAGATTCAGTATATTTACTTTTTATAATGCTGTTCAGATTTTCTATCTCCTGAGTAAGCTAAAGAAATTTGTGTGTTTCTTGGACTTTTTCCATTTCACCTAGGTTATCTAATTTGTTGGTGTAAATTTTACATAGTATTTCCTTAAAATCCTTTTAATTTCTCCAAATCCTTTTTAAATTGCAAGATGATACCAATGGAATACTAATTAGAAGTTCATAGGTTCAAACCAAGGGAGGTAAGTAAATGGTCAAATAAAGAAAATAAGCCTAACACCAGTCTGTGTCATTCAGTCTCAGAATGCTTGCTTATCCTCAAAATATGTCTACATTATCCAAAGTTCCCAAATAATTATAAAACTCTAAAGATTTATAGCTACATAATACTATCTAGCACTTTAACATACTATAATAGATATGTTTAAGTGTTGTTTTTTTTTAAAAAGCATCATTCCAAACAAAAAACAGATTTAAAAAAACATTTCGGACAATAACATGTGTAGGGTATTCAGGGAAAAGTAAATATAGGTGGCAAATACATAACACAAGAAAATGTTCACTCTTACCTTTTAAGGTACCATTTTTTAATCTATCAGATTAGATTTAAAAAAATAAGTAGATATCAGGATAGATTAGAGTGAGGGAAAAGATATATTTCTATTTCCTTATTATTGGATTGAAGCATAGGGCAAACTTCTGGAAAGAAATTTGACAAAATTATCAAAATTTTGAGCATTATCAAAATTTTTCACATATACTTTGCTCAGTGGGTTTATGTTACCTTGCAAATGTGTCAAAATTATTTTCAAAGATATATTTACTAAAAGTAGTTGCAGATTTAGATGTGTGATTTGTAATATTGTCCTTGTTTTATCTGAGAATATTATTCCTGTTATTCAAGGTATGGACAAAATAAGTTAGAAATATTAAATAATCATTGGTATAATACATGTAATCCTTCACCTAATGTTATTCATAAGCCTTAGTTATGATTCTTCTTTTGTATATTTCAGTTCTTGTCCTTGATTGTATCTGGAAAATTTTCACTTTCTCATTGATTTATTATAACCCATTATGTAATAAAATATTAATGAACTTTAGAATTATAAATGGTATTTATAAACAAGATTTTTAGTTTATAATTTACTTTTTTTTTTGGAGACAGAGTCTCACTTTGTTGCCCAGCCTACAGTGCCCTGGCTTCAGTTTAGCTCACGGCAACCTCAAACTCCTGGGCTCAAGTGATCCTCCTGCCTCAGCCTCCTGAGCAGCTGGGACTACAGACATGTGCCACCATGTGCAGCTAATTTTTTCTGTATGTTTTTAGTTGTCCAGCTAATTTCTTTCTATTTTTAGTAGAGATGGGGTCTCGCTCTTGCTCAGGTTGGTCTCAAACTCCTCGAGTGATCCTCCTTCCTCAGCCTTCCAGAGTAATAGGATTACAGGCATAAGCCACCGCACATGGCCTATAATTTACTTTTTCAATATTGTGATTCTGTGACTCTGTAACATTACCATAGAAGTGCTCTTGTGTAGATGTGTGTGTGTGTGTGTGTGTGTGTGCACATGTAGAGTGTGTGTATATTCAATGATATAGGATTTATTTTATTTGTAGAGGAATTTTCCTCTTTATGTACTGCAGCTTATGGACATATTGAATATATAGATACACATCTCATACTTTGCAAATATTATTTCTACAAGGTTCTGTTGGACTAGCTTTCTAAGAGTGCAATTCTGTTTGACATTTTTACTCTCTTACATTCTTTTGTGTATCAAATTTCTTACTTTTCATTTTTTATTGAATTTCTATATTGTCTTTCTCATGTTGCATTCTTTATTTACCTTAGCTGCCTTAAAATGATATTTATTCGATTTTACCATGGTCACGGAAGGTTTTAATTCCATTCACAACATCATGTGTGGTAGAAAGAGTTCTGGAGTTGAAATCAACCAATCAAAACAACAATTTGAACTATTTCATTAATTGTATCACCTTAGATGATAACTCAAATTATCTAATTCTCGGTTTACTTATTTGTAAATCAAGAGAATACTGACAATCTAAGCTACTATCAATACAACAAAATTTTCTAAAAATAATTTTGAGGTAACAAGAAACTGAATGTTTTCTTTAGATACTATAGATTTGTTTCTTATAGCAAGAAAAACAGTTTCCAGAAACACAACTTGTTTAACATTGACTTCTCTATAGTATAATCACACAGTAAGTCATTTTGCTTTTCCGTTATGGCAAAAACTAGCATATATTTTTAGACTCAAAAATCTTCAATATGGCCATTTAAAAATATATATGCACTTACTGAAAATGATGATCAGGCGAAACAATTACTAGCTGTGAAATCAAATTTAAAGAAAGCCAGTTATTTCCTCACTTACATCCTGTGTAGTACAGAGTGATTTCACTATGTGTAACAAAGTTAGAGATTATGGCTATAATTATATGTCAAAGAGATATCATACCTACTTTTAAATGAGTTTTATATAAAAGAAATTATGGAATATTTTGATGTTTGTGTATATTCTTATAAAAGCAATTTTTCAGAACCGTAAAGTTCACATAATCTGTCATATCATCATCCAATTTAGTTGTTTTCGTATGCATGCTCTAAAGATGATAAAACTAATTATGAGAAGAATAACTTGCTTATGTTTTAATATTAATTCAGTCAACTAAACTTTTATAAATCAATATATTTCATTTACTTGTGTGATGCCGTTATATTAGAACGTGCAAAAGAGAGGAACAAATGTTAATATGTTAGATAGGTAAATTATAGAAACTAGATTGTACTTTTTTTGTATGATATCAACACTTGTTTCTTTAAAATACTCCTTCCATTTCCTTCAATATATAGTGAATTCAACATAGAATTTAAGAATGTCTAACATTTCATACTTTGGACATAATATACTATAAACATATGTCAGTGATGTGTTTTCTTTCATATACAGATCTAACCACAGAAATGAGTGAATATAAGAGTAAAAGCAGAAGTCAGGAACATTCTGAATAGCTTTTATTTAATAATTAAAAACATGATTAGCTAAAGAAGTTAACTTTACAATAATAACTTTTATATTTCCAGCCATTAAAATTATGACCGATAAATGTAGAAAAATAATAATTGTAAAAGTTCTTTAAGCTTTTGTTTAATACTAGCTTTTGTTTTACACCTACGAAAGCCATGATTTAGAACTACCATGTGATCTAGCAATCCTGCTGCTGGGTATATAACCGGACGAAAGCAAATGGGTATATCAAAGAAATATCTGCACCCCCATGTTTATCGCAGCTCTGTTCACAATAGCCAAGATACAGAATCAACCTAAGTGTCCAATGACGAATGAATGGATAAATAAAATGTGGTATGTATACACAATGGAATATTATTCAGCCATAGAAAGAATGAAATTCTGTCATTTGTAACAACATGGATGTAATTGGAGGACATTATGTTAAATGAAATAAGCCAACCACAGAAAGATAAATCTTGCATGTTCTCCCTTTTACATGGGAGTGAAAAAAAAGAAATTGAACTCATGGAGAGTAGATTGATAGTTACTAGAGGCTGAGAAGGGTAGTGGGGAGGGGAGTGGATAAAGAGGGTATGGTTAACAGTTACCAAAAAAAAAAGAAGAAATAAGACCGAGTGTTCCTTTAGCACAACAGGGAGACTATAGTTAACAACGATACATCATATATTTCAAAAGAAGTAAAAGACTTGATTTGAAATATTTCTAACACAATGAAGTAATAAGCTTGAAGTGATGGTGCTTAAGGTGATATCCCAATAACTCTTATTTGCTCATTACATATTTTATGCTTGTATTTATATTAAAACATATGTACCTCATAAATATATACGACTATTATGTATCCATAAAAATTAAAAAAAAACATTAACCTGAAGCAGTTCTTATAGACAAATATTTAAATCAACAATTTTTGAAAACATTCAGAGAATTTCTAGGGATAAAAGAACCATTTATTAAGAAGCACATTTTCTGATATATGGAATAGTGAGTTACTATGATGTGTGGGTGTGTGTTTGTATGTAAATAAATTTTTTTCTAAGATTAGAAGGTTGTAAAAATATGATAGTGTTTTAACAGAAAATATTCTTCATATATTAACCTCAACAGTGATGTTTGTCTCCAGTTTGTGAAAGGCTAAACATTTTTGTGTATACTTTCAGCAGTTTTCCACCAGTTTCTCATTGTATTCATTCTTGACCCTGATAAGTGACAAATTAATTAGTGTATAATTATGCAACAAAATTATCACAGTATGTTCCATCAAAATGACTATAGTGATTGCCTACTTCTTTTTTCTAAATAAATCTCATAATATTATGTCTTATTCTTTTGGGGCCCTAAATAATTGTAATAGCTTAAATGCAGAAGTAGTACATATTTGTACTACTTGCTTTCTTATGCTTTATAGTTAACACAAAGCCTTAACACAGTGCAATAATAAATAGAAGGCTTTTAGAAAATGTATGTGAGGAAAGTAATTGATTCAGACTCAATTTTCAGAATTCTCAACTATATTTCATTAGATATTTGCATTTCATATATATCTTGCAGAGAAAAATGTTTGTCTTCCAGAAAATGCTAAACATTACATTGTTTTCCAGAAAATGTTAAACACTAAATTGTCTTATCTCAGTTCCCTTCAAGTCTGACAACTCTCCGTTCTCCCTACATTCATTCCCTGTGCTTGTTCCATGGATACATCCACAAGCCAAAAGGTATGCTTTGTTTTTTACAGTCTACTAAGTTTTAAAAATATATTTCCTGCAATTGTATTCATTTTTTCATGTTTCATACATGATGATTTTGACAAAATTAGGGAAAGAAGATTTCATTTATTTTGAAGAGTTTGGTTATTTTAATACATCTTTAAGTAACTAATGTCGAAACTACAGGTAATTCAAGTAATGAAATCAATTAAACTATTTCAATTATTTCAGAAATTTAAATAATATTGCTGAATTCAATAATTTTATAAGTATATGAACTAAATGAATAATATATATGATCATTTTCCATAACTATTTTAGTATGTAATGTATAAAAAATGGGAATTACTTTTGTATTTTCAAGCATATCTTATTTTCTCAAAACTTGAAGGATATTCTTAAATGTCAAGAATTTAAGAGATCAAGCCTCTGCATAAGTATACAATTGAAGTCAGGCATAGAAAGAAGTACAGAAGGACTAAAACAATTAGTTCTATATAATCATCTCCATCTATTGCATATAAATCTGCATCTTCCTGACCATACACCTAGTGAAAACTAAATCAGGTATGGAATGCCCAGAAACTGATCTTGAGGGATGAGTTGGTGAGGAACAAGAAAGCACCTGGGACCATTCATACTAACACTGATGTCTACCCACTGAATCTGCTTGACTGATTACAACATAAAGAACTAAAATATTTTACATCTCTTCATTAACCAATCTAATAGCAAGTTATGTTTCAAGAACAATATCCTGTTTGTGGAGTTCTTTACATAGTTCGTTAGGGAAACATTCTTAAAACCATATTCTAAAGTTTTTTTCTCGTAAGACTCCTATTTTTGCCTCTTGAAAAATCATGGTGTTTAGTATACAAGTATATATTTATTATAAATAATATTTTATTTCTGAAGGTATTATGCAGATCATTTAAAAATTTTCCATAAACTTTTGATGACATTCTTTCATAATTTTTGCCTGTCAAAATTACCTAATTATATAATTTAAAGGAGCTGACTGATGACAAAATATGACATCATATATTTCGGTGGTGTCAAGGCATTTTCTATCTCCAAACTTCACTTTAGAATTCTTGAAAAAGACCATTAACCACCATTTCTTTGTTAACATTTTTGGGAATATACATCTTTAATAGATTTAGGAAAATTAATATTTAAGAAAATGTATGGTCATCAGTTTGTGCTCTAGACATTAGCAAGGTTGTGATTTTTCTTTTTATTCCAATCTTAGCTTCCTTTTCAGCAGTCTTGTCATTGTTTGACCTTTCTTTTTTTGGAAGTGCCGGTGCCTTTAATGCATTTCCATTTCTTTTTTTGGTAAGTCACAATCTCTTTTTGGGAATTAACAAATATTGATAGATTAATTCACATTTATTTTAAAGAGATGATAGTATTTAATGACTTCTCTATCATTGAATTAAGAGGCTTACTACATATTACATCATCCACACAAAATTTTGTGTTATGTTTATATTTAGTGTTAAAATGTTGAAGGAATTTTTTTTAAATTGTAGTCATTATTAATTTTCACTTGTGAATTTTATTTTAATTGTGGAATCAGTGATTTTTTTCCATGTCTCAGTAGATATTTAGGCCTTTTAATACTCTTGTCAAATCTTAAAAACCATTCTATTTTGAATGAAGATTTTTTGAAATGCTATTCTAAGCATCGGGTAGGAATTCGTTTTTGAATGGGACAGTGATTATTCTAGGAGCCCAGAAATTATAAACGCTCTGGGGCTTGATGAATAAGCCTTCAACCATAGCTTAAATTACTTAATCCAAATAGCCTAAATTTATCTGATATTAAATAAGTGATCTTACCTATTTGTCACATATGGTCAAATTAATCAATGTAAATATGCTGTTTATTATTATTGTAATAGTTTTTTATTTTGCAAATATTAGTAGTAGTTTTGAGAAGAATTTGTTTATTGCATTGATTTTGATCACTGATATTTGGGAGGGAAACAGAAGCAGCTTTTTATGTTAGTCTAGAATTCTCTAATCTGTTGTCTGAATATGAAGTTAGATTATAGTTTGAAATAATATGGATATTAATTAGATATTTAAAAGATCGAAGTGAAAGTTTTACGGTGCTTAAATAACTTTTAAAGATACTTCGAAAAGATGCTATTTATAATGATTACCTGATATGTATGTGGCTCAAAAGAAAGAGTTTTCTGAGCTGGACAAGTTTAAAATTTCTTGTTGAGTGAATCGTTAGATACAGTTTTCAAACTTCAGTGATGCTCTTACTTGTATTGTCAAATTCTATGCTCTAATAGCAAATATTTTAAAAATGAACACTATTTTGTAAAGCCCTAAATACCAGTGCTGCTTCTGGTTCTAAGACTAATATAGTGTTTTTTTTTTTTTTTGATTTTTTTTATTTATTTCAGAATATTACGGGGGTACAAATGTTTAAGTTACATATGTTGCCCTTGCCCCCCTCCCCTCCAAGCCCAAGTTTCACGTGTGTCCATCTCTCGGTTGGTGCGCATTGCACTCTCTGTGTGTGCATATACCGTCCCTTGCTTCCCCTCCCCCTCCCCATTGCCCGACATCCAATAGATGTTATTCTTTTTTGTTTTGTTTTGTTTTGTTTTTTGAGACAAAGTCTCACTCTGTTGCCCTGGCTAGAGCGAGTGCCGTGGCGTCAGCCTAGCTCACAGCAAACTCAGACTCCTGGGCTCAAACAATCCTTCTGCCTCAGCCTCCCGAGTAGCTGGGACTACAGGCATGTGCCACCATGCCTGGCTAATTTTTTCTATATATTTTTAGTTGTCTGATTAATTTCTTTCTATTTTTGGTAGAGAC